>CBVK0101857877.1:0-20350 GCA_900067695.1 Picea abies | reverse complement strand
TATATATATATATATATATATATATATATATATATATATATAAAAGATTGCTATAACAATAATTTATAGCATAGCAAAAGTAGATCAAAATCCATGACCTCGCAATAAATACAATGAAAAGAAAGAAAAAAAATTAAGCTGTGATGCCAGTATCGAAAAATGTAAAAAAAAATAAAAAATTTGTAAGATTTTTATTTAAGATGTGAATATAAAACAATAATCTAAAAAATAAAACTGTATCTATAATATAATTATAAAAAATTAACAAAGTTTTTGGGATGTAGAATACTTACTGATGAAGTGAAGTCACTGGTTCTAAATCCTCTGCACAGTAAAAAAAACTAACAAAGTTTTTGGGGGTGTAGAATAGTTAGTGACACTTGTTCTAAATCCTCTGCACAGTCAATGAAGTAACTTACAAAACTTAAAAGTGATACAGTGATTGAACCAAATCTACCGTCAAAGTAACCTCACAAAACTTATAAGTGATACAGTCAATATCTCAACAGAAATGTATGCTCAAAATTTTCATAAGATATAGTTACAGAAAGCTTGGAAAGCTCCTAGGAAAACTGGATATGATTCTTTCATTTGTCCAAATTACTACGCACTTTGTATTCACTGATTCAAGGCATCCAGGAGTAATAAATTTTAACCCATAATGAAAAATACAGTTTGTACTAAGATCCTGCTTGTACATTCTTTAATAAGTTTCTCTTATTTCTTTCCGTTGGGAGCCAGATCTACGAGCTAAGATCTTTACCAAGCGTTCTCATCAACTCCCATGCCGATGAGCATGCATGTATTTCTCTGCTGTCATACAATACAACCATTGACAAAAAAGAATTCATACTGAGATTTTATAATAATCCAGATCCCTGCATATTGACGTGTTATATTTCTATAAAGTAATCAAGATCCCTGCATATTGATGGATTATAATTCTATAAAACTCCCAGAAGATTAGGTCCTCTAGTAATTTTTGCGGTTTCAAAGATTTATCAAATCGTGGAAAGCGTTAGGTATAACACAACCAAATGTTAATGATTGATTTAAAGTCAAACTTGTTGGAATACTAGCACAGCGAAAGAAGCTTACGGAGACAACTCACCTTTTCGTGGAACTGTCACCGTCGACATTCCTCCTGTGAATTACGATGCAGACTCCCGATGGCAGCAAAATTAATCCAAAATTGTGCTTTCAATGACAATATCTGCGAAATTTTCGACTGCAAGAAAACTGTGGTGGCGCGGAAAAGAAATGAAATTAAAGATTAAACATATCGATGCAGCGAAAACGGTGTAGAGTTTCAAGATACAACAACTGGTCTAGTGCAATGTAATTTAGGGTTATTTAGAGTCAGTAATTTAATTGAAAGGGTTTCGATGTTCTTTCACCAAGATTACGTTATTAATGCTAGAAAATAACCATAGAGCCAAGGCCTTTAACAATTTGGAAGCGTATTTCAAACATTACATGCTTTGATTTTTTGAAGTGTCAAATTCACGTTAACAAAAGCATTGCAGTTTAAACCCTAAAAACTATGCCTAGGAATAAGAATCTGGAAGGGGAAACGAAAATCCGTGAAACATCTTTAAATGAAAGATCCCTTTGGCTGTGGATGACATTCGATTTCAGCTTTACAGGTTATTATATCAACTCCCTTTCGTAGAAAAGTAATTCCTATCGGTTAAATTCTATGTGTTTTCCTTAAAATTTGCCTGTCTATCAAAGCTTTGGAACGCTTTAGCTGGTCTTCACGCGTATCAAGCCAAAGCGAGATGGATTCTTTAGAATTTCAAATCATTCCGAATCGGCGTTGCTTTCTTGAATTCCTGCAAATTTTCCTTAAAATTTGATAGACAGGCAAATTTTCCTTAAAATTTTCCTGCAAATTTTCCTTAAAATTTGCCTGTCTATCAAGGCTTTGGAACGCTTTAGCTGGTCTTCACGCGTATCAAGCCAAAGCGAGATGGATTCTTTGGAATTTCAAATCATTCCGAATCGGCGTTGCTTTCTTGAATTCCTGCAAATTTTCCTTAAAATTTGCCTGTCTATCAAGGTTTTGGAACGCTTTAACTGGTCTTCACGCGTATCAAGCCAAAGCGAGATTCGATTCTTTGGAATTTCAAATCATTCCGAATCGGCGTTGCTTTCTTGAATTCCTGCATTAAGCACATTGACAAACGGCTTTGCATCCACTGACAGCACGATACGATAACTCCATGATTTCCTCTTTGTACAGAATCGCTTCTGTTAAACTGTCTCCATGATTTGCATTCATCTGCCACGACGGGAAGAGAGTTCCGCCAATACCGCCAAACAGTTATTCCAGATGATGACGGAAACCAATGCCAGCACGACCTCCAAACAGTTGTATCTTTAACTATCCACGATCATGCAAGAGAAAACGCCCTAACAACTCGCTTTAACCATCGGACATAATCAATGAAACATGAACAGGTGGTGCTGTTAAAAATTCAATGGCATAATAAAAGGAGGACTACCTGGAAAGTGGGAGAGAACCATGGCCATACAATTATGCAGGGTTATGCATGAATTATTATTCTTTAGTGTAATTTAAGAAAATTAAGAATGACCTTTGATAGTGAAAAGAGCTATACATGATATGAATTATGTAAATTTAAATATAATTAATGAATTATATACATTGATAGTAAGAAAAAGTGAACACGTATTACATGTTGCAGTACTTCAAAACAATTTTACAATCTCTAATAATCTGTCATATTTTATTTAAAAATAACTTCACAATTTATAAGAGTTTACATTATTTTATGTTTACTTCAAAATATTAAAAATAAAATTTTACCTCTTTTCTTTCTTAAAGACTTTATTAAATAAAAATAACTTCACAATTTATAAAAGTTTACATTATTTTATGTTTACTTCAAAATATTAAAATAAAATTTTACCTCCTTTATTTCTTAAAGACTTTATGATCAATTTCATCTTAAAAAAACTCCACTCTTCCCCATATTATTAGACTTTACCTCTTTTCTCTCGTAAAAACTTTATTATCACTTTCATTTAAAAAAATCTATTCATCAATATTATTTTTTATTGTTTTGTTTATTTTATAAATAAAAATAATATAAACACATTAAAAAAAAATGAAAATACAAGAATGCGTTAGTTTCTTCATTATAATTATGTATAACTATTATATTAAAATGTGTTTTACGAGAATTTAAAAAAAATTGAAATATAATAATGTTTAAATTTTTTCATATAACTATTATATTAAAAATATATATATATAAGTTTTTTTTATTTATAATACTTACTAGCACAGCCGCAAAATGGTTGGCAGCTGTTTAACGTAGAAACTTGGCTGGTGGCTGGTGAATGCTAAAACGTTTGGCTGCATTAGGTTAATAAATGGAACGTGTGGGCATCAAACGTCCTGTTAAGCATTTATTTAGATGCCACGGTTTAATCCTACTTAATCATTTAAACGTGACAATTACATATCCGTACAGTAATTTTTTAATGTGATTAGTAAATGTTAAAAAGTAAACATGTTAACGGATGCCTTGATAAATGCAAGAAAGTTATGAACAATAAATCTGACCCATTGATTTTGGAGAACGACTAAGAATATGGCAGCATCTTCAATGCATAGCCATCAGATAAGGGTTTAAAGTTAAATAAAATTAAAAGATCATTAATTGTGCCCATTATCAATAAGTGTATGCCTTTCGACGTAATTATTTTAAATAACAATTTTAATCATAAATAATTGGGATAAACGTCTTAATATAAAGATTAATAAAATTTAAAACAAAATTAAATGAAAGTTCATATTATAAATTTGACTAAATCTCTAAAATGATTATTACTTTGCGTCCAAATTTGTAAAGTCATTTAGTTAAAATCATTTAGATAAGATTTTTTTTTCTATTTACTAGTATATGCATAGTTTTTATATTTATTAGTGCTCTTAATATGTAATCTAGTTCCATAGTGTGTTTATGCACATGTTCGTTGAGGTTTTAAAGCATGCATATCATGCACTGTGTTTATGCAAATACTTTTTGAGGTTTATAATATGTAAAATTGTTTTGTTCAAGTTTGAATAACTATTAAATTAAATGTTAAGGTGTATTTTTTTCAAAGTAAAAAAATTTACAATACTCAAGCTTATTAATTTAGTTTTTTTTGTTATAATTTAAAAAATTTAAGGTGTAATTATATCATCATATGGAAACAAAACTTGGTTAGCTAAAATAACTTGTCGATAGTTGATAAGGGTACAAAATTCCATTTTTACTAAATATCTTTGGGTTTTGGGTTATTAATTTATTTCTTTACATTTTAGGAAGATAAAGTCTTAGTAAATCATAAATAGTTTTAGGTCATACTATAGGACTAAAATGTAGCTTTAATTAACTATTAAATATTAAGGTGTATTTTTTTCAAAATAAAAAAATTTACAATACTCAAGCTTATTAATTTAGTCTTTCTTGTTATAATTTAAAAAATTTAAGGTGTAATTATATCATCATATGGAAACAAAACTTGGTTGGCTAAAATAACTTGTCGATAGTTGGTAAGGGTACAAAATTCCATTTCTACTAAATATCTTTGGGTTTTGGGTTATTAATTTATTTCCTTACATTTTAGGAAGACAAAGTCTTAGTAAATCATAAATAGTTTTAGGTCATACTATAGGACTAAAATGTAGCTTTAATTAAGACTACAAGTACAAGTAAACTAGTATTCTATAGATGTCATTATTGATACTACTTCTAATGGGATTATGTACTTACAAACAACCTTAGCTCCATGCAGTAAGCTAGAAGTAAATCCTCGTTATCATTTAATTGCATAAAATTACTCATTTATTATGTAAATATATTTTTGTGAATATGATGTTAAATATTTCATTATGCTATATATATTGCAAATTTGAATAAATTATTTTTAACTAAGTATTTGATATTAACTATTTATTAAGAGAAACTTTATATCATATGTATTTTTTCATGAAAAGTTATAAGTTCTAAAATTGATGGAGTAAGGTATACATGTATTTTCATAAATTAAGAAGTTAAATTATTAGGTGGGAGAGGACTTTTATCTCACAAAAAATTAAATTTCCCTTTAATGTTTAACTAACTTTCAAACTTAAATTAAATAATTATCATTATCAAAAAATATTTAATCATTTAAATTGAAATCAACAACAATTTTGTTAAGATGTTCGTCATTATAAACAATTATAACTCATTATAAACAATCATATCATTTTTTTTAGATTCAAAATTTATGAAAGTAATAAAAGCTCTCCATTCATGTTTCTCAAATAGTTTGGTATTTATCTTGATTTGTAGCAAAATTAAATGAATTTTGAAGTCAGAGTCTTACCCAATTTAAAAAGGAAATAAAATTGTGTTTAACAATCTTACAAAAATTAAAATTAAAACTTTTTATTTATATTTATGAAAAGATTTGTATAATTAAAATTAGAGTTTTCTATTCATATTTAAGAAATAAATTTGTATAATTTAAATTAAAGATCTCCATTCATGTTTAAGAAACAGATTTGTATTTTTCTTAATTTGAATCCAAATTAAATTGAATAAATTTTAAAGTTAACATTTTATCCAATTTGAAAAGGAAATAAGATTCTATTTAACATCCCTATCAAAAATTAAACTAAACAGTAAATGAAGATTTGAGATATCAGTGTCTCGAATTTCCATAATCCACTTAATTAATCTTATATATTGTTTATGATTAATAAAAAAATATTAAACAACTTAATACAAAACGTGGAAAATATTCATACAAAAAGTATAGTGTCCTTACTGCTACATAGGGCAAGATCACTTTTACATGGGACACATGCTTTTAATGAAAACTAATTTTTTCATAGAAACTTTGGTTTATTATTTTGGCTTTGGTTTATTATTTTGGTGTAGACTTTCATTTATAAATACAAAGTTTGATTTTCTTAAAGGTGTTATTAAACCTACAACTCGACATGGTATATAGCATTCGTTCACCATTGAATGTTTATTAATTTGTTAGTTGATCCAAATAAATTTGCATTTTCTTTATAGTTTTAGTTTCACATTAGACATCGAATTTTATTATTTTTTTTATAATTTTATATTAGATATGGAATTTTATTATTTTTCTTAAATATTTAAGTCTATATATTTAGACATAAGTTTGGTTGATCAAATTGGAGTCTTGTTGCACAGACAATGATGGTCTTCTTCGGATGGATAAATTTTTAATGTCATTTGTTTCAAATATTATTTACCTTGGCATTTGGCACCATTATTGAATTATTAACTGACACTAACACTGTGCTTCAACAATCCCTGCAGTCGATGCCTTTGATATGTTATGTGCACACCACTCCACTCTGATCTGCACAAGCTTCTTTTGCTTCTTCTTCAGGGTGTTAATCTGTCCTCTGCACACCACTCCAATATTTCCTCTGCACAAGCTTATTCATGGTGGTAACTTGCAATAGGTGGTGGAAACACATCCTAATACATCGATTTATACCTGCTCAAGTTTTGTATGAATATTTTCAGAAGGACCTGCACGAGCAAGCAACAAGAGTGACAAAGTATGTGATTGATATCGAACCTCGCGGAAGGATGGTGAGAGGTACTTACTTGTCATTTCCTTCGTTTTCTTGGTCGTGTTGTGATATGCACTACAATTCTCATAATGCAGAGGAAAGATTCCTACTGATTACTATTGATGGAGTCTCCAATGAACACAAAACTCTTTCCTTTCAGCCTCTCCGGCAAGTTCATGGCATTCAACCTTCAAGGTGTCCACTCCTCTATTATTACTCTTTGTACTTGCTATCATCAAGTAAGAGCAGGTGTTCATTGTATCTGTCAGGAAAAAAGTCATGAAAAAACAATCAACGAGTGAGATCTTTAAAACTTTACTTTTGAAAGTTACATGATACTAAATGTTAAATATGTATCTGTTTACTTTACTATTTGCAATAGAAAATTTTGATCTCGTTACAATATCATATACAAAATTTCATTTTGTTGATTGATGAACTAACCAGACATACATAAAATGCAATCCATCCTTGTATAGAAAATGGAAGGGAGGGAGGAAAAATTCCGTTTACCTAATTGATGAATGAATGGGGGAATGAAGAAGCATCTTGGAAGCACTACCTGTACAAAAGTTAAGGTAGAAGCAGCCGCAAGGAACTGCCTCCCTTTAGCAGGTTGTTCCCACCTACATTCCACAACACTTTTCATAAAGCCCCAACCTGCATTGCAGTGATGGTCTCCTGCTGGACTTTGATATCATATTCATGTTTTTTCCAGTGCTTGGTATTAAAATTTTGCAATTTCCAGTGAAACAAAGAGAATGGGAATGTTGAGTTGCACCACCTTACCTGATATTAAATATGTATCTTGTTGCTTTACTATTTTCAATATAAATATTTGATCTAGTTACAATATCATACACAAAATTCCATTTATTTGATTGATGATTGATGAACTAACTAGCCATACATAAATTGAATCCAAACTTGTATAGAAAAGGGAAGGGAGGGAGGAAAAGTTCCATTTACCTAATTGATGAAAAAACGGGGGAATGGAGAAGAATCTTGGAAGCATTACCTTTACAAAATTTAAGGAAGAAACAACCGCATCGAACTATCTCTCTTTAGCAGGCTATTCCCACCTACATTTCACAACACTGTTCATAAAGTCCCAAATTACAATGCAGTGATGGTCTCTTGGTGGACTTTGATAGCATCTTCATGTTTTTTTCCAGAATTTGGTATTAAAAATTTGCATTTTTCAATGAAACAAAGAGAATGGGAATGTTGATTTGCACCACATTTCTAGGTCGTCCCCCTCTCTTTTTCTCTCTTCGATCCTAGGATAAATTTATCTACGAGAATTCCCTTCTTCAAAAAAGGAGATCTAAAATATGGCCTCCTCATCGATCACCACGCAACTTGGGTGGTGGGTGGAGCTTGGGCCTCGAGCCAGACACCCTCAAACACATGACCATGGTGCACCTACGAGACTCGAACTCAAAAATTCCTTGGAGCAGAAGAAACTGTAAATAAAATTGTGATGGGTTTGTTGGAAGATTAATCATTCCACCACCCAAAAGATGGCTTATCTCAGTCAATCAAATTGTGAAGAGGTGACTGCCTTATCCATTAAATATTTGAAGAGTTATCACTACCACACCGCTTGATCTCTATCTGTTCGAAGTGGGAAAGGGGCACCACCGTCAAAATAATTAAATCTATCAAATGTTGAAGGGTCGTTACTGTAATATTTTAATTAGAATTTTTTTCTGGTTATGTAACCAAATTGAGATTCGAAAGGTCAATCTCATGTGTGTGTGTGTGTGTGTGTGTGTGTAATTGAAAACAACAAATTTATAATCAATTTTTGAGAGTGTTAACAGGGGATTTTATGCTCCGCTCATGTTTGAATATGATTTTGTAAACTCATGTTAAATGTTCATATTTATTGATGCTGATACATAGTACTTTGTTTGAACTGATTTTGCTGAAGTTGTCCTTGAATTTATTTTAGATTTTTTTGTTGTAACGGAGTATTTGTTTTTGTTGTGAGATGTTTTGTTGTAGCATGCTATTGAGATTTAGTACAAAAGTATTGGGTTGATTTACTGTTGCAGGGAATGATTTCTTGAAGCTATTTCTCTAGTGTAATTTGAGTTTTAGTTTGCTGATGTAACTCCCCTGTTATGCTACAACTCTGTTTGTTGTAGCTCTTTGTTTTGATGCAACTTGTCAACTTGCAACATCTACTTTGTTCTACTACAACACAATGTGTTCTTGCAACTCCTCTGCAACCTTCAGTTTGGTATAAGAGCCTGGAATTTGATTTAAGATGGTTGTGAGTAGTAGTTATTCTTAGCCTCAAGTTCCTATCCCGATTGAGAAAACTTATGATTCCTAATATATTATAATGAGAACAATTTTTTGTTCTCAAGATCTATGGAGTTTTGTTATTGATGGTTATGCAAAGCCAGTTGACCAAGCAAAAAATTTGGCTCTTACTAATGATGAGTGTGCTTTATTGAAGGAGAATAGAAAGAAGGACAATAAATCCCTTGGCCTTATCTAGCAAAGATTAAATGAATCAATTTTTACCAAGGTGTCAAGCGTGGAATCTTCAAAGAAGGCTTGGGAAATTCTTGAAACTTGTTATCAAGGTGCATCCAAGGTCAAGATTGTCAAGTTGTAGAACTTGAGAAGGGATTTTGAAAATATGAATATGAAGGACAATGAAACTGGTGATAATTTCATGACTCAGGTCATGAGTGTTGTAAATCAACTAAAATAGTATGGTGATGACATCAAGGACAAGAGAGTGATTGATAAAGTGCTTGGAATTTTTCCACAGAAGTTTGAAGTTATTGTTGTACCCATAGAGGAATTTAAAGATCTTATTCAAATGCAGATTGATGAGTTGATTGGTTCTCTTGTTGCACATGAATTCAAAATGTCTATATATGATGAAGGGCCATTGGAGAATGCCTTCAAATCACAACTCCAAGTTACTAGAGGAAGAGGCGGATGAAGTTCTAGTAACCAAGGAAGAGGAGGTTGATTTGTTGGTAAAAGGGGTAGCAGAAATGAATCAAAACCTGAGGAGAAATCTTAGTAGAATCCTCCTAATTTGAGGGGGGGGTAGTAGAAGATCTTGGCAACAAGGAAATCAGAGGTATGACAAATCTAAAGTAAAATGTTATTATTGCAAGAAATTTGGTCATTTTGCTAACGAGTGTTGGAAGAAGTAGGTAGATGTTGGAAAGCAGTATGCACACATTATAGAGGAACCTGAAGGTGACCAGAAACCTATATTTTTAACTTGTAATGTCACTCAGGAAATTCCAGATGATGTTTTGTTTTTGGACAATGGATGTAGCAATCACATGAATGGAAATAAAGATTTGTTTTCCAGTTTAGACACTAGTATACAATCTGAGGTAAAGATGGGAAATGATAGTAAGGTAAGAGTTCATGGTAAAGGTGTGATTGTTGTTTATACTAAGAATGATGAAAGAAGGGAAATATATGGTGTTTATTATGTACCTAATTTGAAATGTAATATGATAAGTGTTGGACAACTGATGGAGAAAAAGCACAGAGTGTTCTTCAAGAACAAGGTATGTACAATTTATGAGAGAAAAAGCACAGAGTGTTCTTCAAGAACAAGGTATGTACAATTTATGATAAGTATCCAAGTAAGCAATTGATTGCCAAGGTAGAGATGACAAATAATAGAATGTTTTCGCTTATTATGAGAAATAAATTTTCTAATAAAGCTAAGAGTTTAGATGAGTCATGGTGATGGCATTTGAGATATGGCTATTTACATTTTGGAGGTCTAGATTTGTTGCAGAAGAAGAATATGGTGAAGGGGTTTCCCAATATTCAACAACGAGCGAGCTCATGTGAGAGCTACATACTTGGAAAGAATCACAGGGATACGTTTGTTTCTGGAGTTTCATATAGGGAAAAATATCCATTGGAACTTGTACACAAATATTTGTGTGGACCCATGCAAACACCTTCTTTAGATGGTAATGTTTATTTTATGACTTTTATTGATGATTTCAGTAGAAAAACTTGGGTGTATTTGTTGAAGAAGAAATATGAAGCATTTGGTGTATTTAATAGGTTTAAATCCATGGTTGAAAACAAGAGTGGTAAGTCTATTAAAGTATTGAGATTAGATAGAGGAGGTGAGTATATGTTAAATGATTTCATTGAGTTTTGTTGTTTTCATGGAATTAAGAGACAATTTACTACTTGTTATACTCCACAACAAAAATGGAGTGGCTAAAACGAAGAATCAAACCATCATGAACATGGATCAATATATGTTGAAAGAGAAGCACCTTCCAAATGTATATTGGGGAGACGTTTTTATTTGTTCATATTATATTCTGAATAGGAGTCCGACTAAGAGTGTGAAGAACCATGTTCCCCATGAAGCATGGAGTGGTAAGAGTTGTAGTGTTTTTCATTTGAGAATTTTTGGGTGTGTAGCTTATGCACATGTACCTGAATAGATGAGGAGAAAGTTGTATGAAAGAAGAGAGAAGTGAAGATTATAGAGTCTATATTCCTCAGACTCTTCACTGTATCCTTGTTGGATACAGTGAAGAGTCTGAGGAATATAGACTCTATAATCCCATCACCAAGATGCATGTTATCAACAAAGATGTCGAGTTTAAAGAAGAAGAGGCTTGGGATGGAAGCATTGACACAAAGATGTCGAGTTTAAAGAAGAAGAGGCTTGGGATGGAAGCATTGACAAAGTTGTTTCAGGGGGAGCTAAAGTATCCCATGGAGATGATGATGGAGATGAGCAGGTTGTATAGGGTGGACAATTGATTCCACATGAACATACACCTGCAACAAGAACTCTTGTAAGGCCAACACCAGATATCATCCCATCACAATTTAGAACGCTCAGAACATATGAGCGTGGTGAGCCATCAGGTCATGGTGGACAACAAATAGGATCAGAGGTAAATAATGCATCAAATCCTACTTTAGATTCATTAAAGAACATATTTAAAGGTCAGAAGACTAGATGTTTAAGATAATTATATGACCAGAATGCTGAAATAGATCAGGTTTCAAATTTTTCATTGATTGCATATGATCCCTTAAATTTTGATGAAGTTGTTAAATATGTAGTTTGGGTAGAAGCCATGGATGAAGAGATTGATTCCATTGAAAGAAATAACAATTGGGATCTTGTTGATTTTCATAAAGGTAAGAATATTATTGGTGTTAAATGGATTTATAAAACTAAGATGAATGCAAAAAGAGAAGTTGAAAACACAAGGCAAGACTTGTAGCTCAAGGGTTCAGTCAACAACCCGGTATTGATTATAATGAAACTTTTGCACTTGTAGCCAGACTTGACACAGTGAGGAAGGTGTTAGCTATTGGAGCTTGGAATGAATGGAGCATGTACCAGATGGATGTTAAGTATGAATTTTTAAATGGTTTTATGGAAGAAGAGGTTTATGCGAAACAACCTCCATGATACGAGATTGATGGAAAAGAAGGTAAGGTATACAGATTAAAGAAAGCGTTGTATGGATTGAAACAAGCATCCAAAGTATGGTACAACATGATTGATGAATACTTGAATGGTGAAGGATTCAACAGGAGTTCGAGTGAGCCAACTTTGTATACAAAGGTAAATCAGGAAGGCAAAATCTTGATTGTTTGTTTGTATGTTGATGATTTGATTTTCATTGGAGATATTTTAGTAGATGAGTTTAAGACAACCATGAAAATTGAGTTTAAAATGACCGATTTAGGGATGATGAAATATTTTCTTGGCATCGAAATAAATCAATATGAAGATGGTATTTTTATTTGTCAAACTAAGTATGCAAATGACATGTTGAAAAGGTTTAGGATGGTGAATTGTAAACCAACTGTAACACCAATTGCAATTGGCACAAAACTCAGTAACAATGATGAGGGGTCATGTGTTGATCTGAATCTGTATAAAAGACTAGTTGGAAGTCTTATGTATTTGACAACAACAAGACATGAAATAATGTTTGTTGTAATCTTGATTTCCAGATTTATGGAGACTTCGAAGAGTACTCATTGGAAAGCAGGAAAAAGGATCCTAAGATATATTTCCAGAACAACAAATTATGGTATCTGATACACATCAAATTCAAATTTTGAACTAATTGGATATACAGATAGTGATTTTGTAGGTTGTATTGATGATAGAAATAACACATCAGGATATGTGTTTAGTTTTGGATCAAGAGAAGTAGCATGGGAATTAAAGAAGCAACCCATTATGAATTTATCTTGTATTGAGACAGAGTATGTTGTAGTGACAGTAGAAACATGTCAAACTGTGTGGATGAGAAGGATTATGACTAAGTTGTTGCATGAACAACAAGAATCAACTCAGATTTTATGTGATAATAAATCATCCATTGCTCTATCATGTAATCATGTTTTCCACAAGAAGAATAAGCATATTGATACAAAGTATCATTTTATTCGAGAGATGATAAACCATGATGAAATTTATGTAGAGTTTTGCAGATCTGAAGATCAGTTTGCAAACATGTTTACAAAGACCTTCGCAAAGGAATTGTTTGAAATTCACATAAAGAACATTGGAGTTTGTGAATTGTAATAACATTTTTGGTTTGGCAACAATATAGTATTGCAGAGTTTTGTTTTTTGGTGAAATGATTAAGGGGGAGAATGTTGGAATATTAATCATTCCACCGCCAAAAAGATGACTTATCTCAGTTAATCAAATTGTGAAGAGGTGACCGCCTTATCCATTCAATATTGAAGAGTTACCATTGTCACACTGCTTGATCTCTATTTGTTCGAAGTGGCAAAGGGGCACCACCATCAAAATAATTAAATCTATCAAATGTTGAAGGATCGTGACTGTAATATTTTAATTGGAAGTTTTTGTCTGGTTATGTAACCAAATTGAGATTCGAAAAGTCAATCTCATATATATATATATATATATATATATATAAACAACTAATTTATAATCATTTTTTTAAAATGTTAAGAGGGGGATATGCTCATGTTTGAATATGAGTTTGTAAACTTATGTTAATAGTTTCGATTTATTGATGTTTCGTTGAAGTTGTCCTTGAATTTATTTCAGAATTTTTTGTTGTAACAAAGTATTTGATTTTGATGTGCAATGTTTTTCTCTAGCATGCTATTAAGATTTAGTACAGAAGTATTGAGATTTAGTACAGAAGTATTGGGTTGATTTACTATTGCAGGGAATGATTTGTTGAAGCTATTTTGCTTATATAATCTGAGTTTTAATTTGTTGTTGTAACTCCATGTTCTGTTGTAATTCTGTTTGTTGTAACTCTTTGTTTTGCTGCAACTTGTCAACTTGCAACATCTACTCTGGTCTACTGTAACACTCTGTGTTGCTGCAACTTCCTTGCAACCTTCAGGGTTGAACGACATAGGTACCAAGAAACCATTCGTTTGGTCGATCATTCTAACATGAGATTGAGGGAAATTGCATATCAATATAAAGATAAAAGATTCCCCTAGAGATTCCACCACTTCACTTAGGCATTCCCTTCGGCCACACCTGTCATGTTTGCTTGTAGAAAGAACATTCTGATACAATAAGCATTGATCCTATGCATTATGGATTAGGTAGTGCATTATGGATTAGGTAGAGGATACCCTATGCTCTAACAATGATCAATATGACTTAGTTAGGCAGATACAACTATGCATTCAAAAGGGGCGCAACTGACTTGAATCTATATAGATGAGCCTGAATGCTTGATGCTTGAACAATATACAAATGTGGATTTATAGTAGACATGCATTCTAGAATGAGAGCATGCATAGTAGATGCTAGGTGTTGCCTTTCTCATTAGAAACAAAGAATATATCCTCATTTAACTTGCACACGCCCTTTGTGCCCTTCGATTGATTATGGCAGTTGTATGACTATGGTTATCCATGTAGATGGCCTACATACCACGTGGAGACTCTACGTGCCACTTTCCTATCAGATGGCTCAAATGGCTCAATTTTAAAGCAAGATATAATAATCTCATATTTCTTATAATTAAATTCGCCTTACAATTTTTTTATTGCAGTTATTGATTTCGGTAAGTTGTGGGGAAGGAGGGCAACAAGACAGAAGTGAATTAGTTTTCTTCTCTACTCGGCTGAAAATTTCTGGTTGGAAGCTTAGGAATAACACATACCTGGTTTCTCCGAACGAGACATTCTGTGCCGATTTCTATAATGTTTCAACACACTCCTCGGCTTGGCAACGGCTTCTATTATGCAGCTACTTCTGCATAATACTGCTCTTCCAACTACCGCAGGTAATACTGCTCTGCAATCTTGTTTCGTTTGCCACGGCAGGTAATGCTGCTCTCCAATCTTGTTTCGTTTACTTATATAAAGTTAAAATCAAAAGTTTAATTTCCTTTAAAGCCTTTGATATATTTATGGTTTGCCATTTCTCCAAAGTGATATATTGAGTATCGGTTTTTTTTTTTTCTTTAAATATTTCAATCAATTTATTTGGCTCATAGATTTGGGTTCTTATTTCGGAGTTGACGACATTCTTCTTCAAATTGGGAAAGTTTTTTAATGATTACATGTTATAATATTAATTTGCACTTCTCGTTGTTAACATCGTCCTCAAGATTTATTGACATAAAATTTTAAAAAATGAAAGAACTAAAAGAATTAATATAGAATAATAAATTACGCATACATATCGATACAAGGTAATGTGTGATTATAGTGTAATTAAAATCTTTAATACTTTGTGTTTCAATACCTAGCTATGAAGCCATATAAGATTGCTTCTAACATGTTTACAACTTTTTAGATCTCTAACTAAATTGAATATTAAGAAAGTCTCACAAATCAAATTGAAGATGACAAAATTATGTGAGAAAGAAATAAAGCTTGAGTCTCCTCAACCTAGTCTACCAATCTGATATTCACTTAACACAAAAAAACAAGTCTAGTCAAATCAAATCGATGGTGTGAAAAACGATTTTTTTCAATGACCAAGCAAGATTCCTTATACCTGCAATGATGATTAGATGATAGAGGAACGCACGCGCTTGTGACGTTTATAGCTACGTGAGATGAAAAAATATACATAAGCATTGGTAAGAGATTAACATCTATTTCCAGATCGACCTTCTCAAACTGTGTTGCTTTTAAAACAACTAAGGGTTTTAGAATTTGGTAGAAACAGTGAGCAGGATGAGGAGCTATTATTTCTTCCCAGCTCAGCAAACGGTAGGCTCTTAGTATTGCCAAAAATTCTAGTGTTAGCAACAATATCGACTTTACAATAACACTTGTATATCTTTTTTTTGGTTGGTAATTTTTTTTCTATTAATAAGAAGGCCTAAGAGGGTGGCCTTAACAAGTCACAATCCCAAAATTAATAACTACAATCCCAAAATTAATAACTAGAGAACTAGTTAGCTTGCCAAGAGGGAAACCAGGCCAATATATTAAATTATAATAAAAAACCAATTGAAGAAATTCCTTTGGCTAACCTGAGTTTGAGTATCTAGTCTAGTATTATGGAAAACAATTAAATTGCTATTAAACAGAGAGCCAGAAGTAGAAGAAGTTGTAATCATATTCAAGCTAGTGGTGTAGGAGGACCAATCAGTAAGAAGCTATCACCAAGAGACATTGGAGGGGGTGTTAGAGAAGTATAGGTAAGGTAGTCCCAAAACATCTGAAAATTAGCACCTTGCTTCTTCACCAACTAGAAAATGATGGTAAGAAAGAGTTTATTTTGTATTTCTAGAGCTTCCATCTTGATCTTGGTCTTTTGAAATTTTGATTCTTTGGCCAACATTACTTGAGCCACAAAACATTTGAATGCCAATATAACTCTGTGATTCTAAAAAATTATGTGTCCCTTGCAACACTTGAATCTAGATCATGCACAAAATGGGCAACTTTCTTGTCAATCTCTTAGTCCTCACAATAGGCCCTAATGACCTTTACATCTTCCTCAATGGTATGCATGAAAGACTGTGATTGAGGGTCTATGACAGTAGCATATGTATCAACAATGGCTTCGGCCTTCGAGGTCGCTTTGGTGGAGTGGGTCGGCCCCTTCCCATGCTTGATGCAACACAAAGGCATGGCGTGAACCCAAATGACACCCACAAACCAACCGTTGAGAAATTGGTAGCAATATCACATCTCTAAATGAATACCCAGAGAACCAAACTAAGAACTCCTCAATGCAAGCCTAATATAGAGCAAGTTTCCTGTCATAACTGATACAATTATATTAGAATGAGGGTGCGTCATTTGTTGGGGTGGGGAATGTGTCCTTGACGACATTTGAACCTCCACCATAACCATCAACTGCCGTCAAGGATGCCTCATTGTCGAAGGAAGTGGGAAGTACATGTTGTCCGACTTGCGGTTTTGAGCCAAAGTTATAAGGTAAGGACTCAGGAGGTGGGTTTGTGCAGGCATGTGAACCTTCTGTTTGGCTCACATGACACCTCCTCATCTATCATACCAAGCACCCCATCCGAGGAATAACCCTTATGTATCTTAGTGAGACTTCTCTTCTTTTTATTTTCCACAGTTCGTGTCTCTTTATTTCTTGAGCTATGTGAAAAAAACAAGTAGGTAATTCTTTTTCATAGAGAGAAGATTCATTTCATCTTNNNNCAAGAAGTATGCTTGATATTTCAAAATCCCAAAAATTAAGAGTTGTTGCGTTGTCTAAAGCTTCACTCAATGTGCAATCCAAAGCTTAATTCTAGCCCCTAGTTTTGACTATTAAAAGTTATCTAGATGTATTTGAATAAATCAATGACAATATTGGAGCTCTAAATATTACCTTCGAGAGTTTGCAAACCTATGGAATAGGAATAGACACTTAAGCTAGAAGATATCAATGTTGTTATGCTCCAATATTTCTCTAAACTTCCTTAACTATTGGATATGATTACATTGTCATCGATGCCCTTGTCTTAGGTGTTTCTCTTGCATGATTTCTATTGGTTCTCGATAAGTACCAATGATGATAGCTCTTTTACGCACTCACTTTCAACTAACAAGTGATATAGAAGCCTCTAAGGGCCTCCCTCCCCACATTTAATAATATATCTAATAATGAATCGACAATTAGAATTCTATCCAATCCTTGATAAAATGGAATTTCAACTAGCCCTAGGATCTAGAAAAGGGTTCAAATCCCTTTGTATTGATCCTCAAATAAAGAGATGTTTTCAAGCACATATAAGACCTGCAAATCAGTGGCAATTTAAAGAGAAGTTACCATGGTTGAGGTAAGGATAGTCAAAAAACAACAATGCATCCCACATAACCAGGTTGACAGGGAAATCAATTTTCTCCTTCCCGACCCCAACACCAGGCAGACAAGGAGGGCATAATATGAGAAGACAATGGAGGCTCTCTGGCCTAACAATCACATAAGCCCACCGGCTTATACAAACTTGGCTCACCAGCTTATAACACATATTTACAATTCGTTTCATACATCAGGTTTACAACTGGGCTCGGCCTTGGGGACATTACATGAACCTTCTGTTTGGCTCACATGACACCTCCTCATCAATCATACCAAGCACCCCATCCGAGGAATAACCCTTATGTATCTTAGTGAGACTTCTCTTCTTTTTATTTTCCATAGTCCGTGTCTCTTTATTTCTTGAGCTATGTGAAAAAAACAAGTAGGTAATTCTTTTTCATAGAGAGAAGATTCATTTCATCTTACATTGTGTCAGGAATGATTTTCCTTTCACATGACAAGAAGTATGCTTGATATTTCAAAATCCCAAAAATTAAGAGTTGTTGCGTTGTCTAGAGCTTCACTCAATGTGCAATCCAAAGCTTAATTCTAGCCCCTAGTTTTGACTATTAAAAGTTATCTAGATGTATTTGAAGAAATCAATGACAATATTGGAGTTCTAAATATTACCTTTGAGAGTTTGCAAACCTATGGAATAGGAATAGGCACTTAAGCTAGAAGATATCAATGTTGTTATGCTCCAATATTTCTCTGAACTTCCTTAGCTATTGGATATGATTACATTGTCATTGATGCCCTTGTCTTAGGTGTTTCTCTTGCATGATTTCTACTAGCTCTCGATAAGTACCAATGATGATAGCTCTTTTATGCACTCACTTTCAACTAACAAATGCTATAGAGGCCTCTAAGGGCCTCCCTTCCCACATTTAATAATATATCTAATAATGAATCAACAATTAGAATTCTATCCAATCCTTGATAAAATGGAATTTCAACTAGCCCTAGGATTTGGAAAAGGGTTCAAATCCCTTTGTATTGATCCTCAAATAAAGAGATGTTTTCAAGCACATATAAGACTTGCAAATCAGTGGCAATTTAAAGAGAAGTTACCATGGTTGAGGCAAGGATAGTCAAAAAACAACAATGCATCCCACATAACCAGGTTGACAGGGAAATCGATTTGCTCCTTCCTGACCCCAACACCAGGCAGACAAGGAGGGCATAATATGAGAAGACAATGGATCTATACTACCATATTTTGGATGTGATGGCTACATTTTTTGGCACTCAAGAATAGTTAGGTGGACCTCGAGTATGTTTTCTAAGTAGAGTTAATGAATTATTCTAGAGAATAGATTACCTTGATTCTAAGATAAGTGTTGTGGTTTCCATTATATTGAAAGGTGGGCTATTTGATGGAACTATTCATTCCAAGGAACCATAACCAGCCTCAACCAAGACAAGTAGAGTGGCTCATGCTCCCAAGATGATGATGGGATAGTCCAGTGAGATTTGTACCTCCAAGGAACATTGTATCGACTCAACATTCTCTTATATATAAATGGGAATCCATTAGTTGGTTAAGAAAAAAATTTCCATAATTGTATACACATTATCCCATTTATATATAGTTGAGTGAGATTTGTACCTCCAAGGAACACTGTATCAACTCAACATTCTCTTATATATAAATGGGAATCCATTAGTTGGTTAAGACAAAAATTTCCGTAATTACATAACAGGGCACGTTTGCAACATTGATAAATACCATAGCAAGTGATACATATCCATCACTAGTCTCAAAATCATCCACTCTCAACATCGCTACTTTTAATCTAGCTACACAAGTGTCGTCCACATTGCCCATGCGATATTTGAAGAAGCACTCCCACCAGTCTTTTATGCATTCCGATAATCATTAGGTGATCATCAATTCAATAAACTTAATACAAAAGAAGCCATCGAGAATGCAAACTAAATTTTTGAGATCGTCCTCACTAATTGCATTAATTTACTAGGCATCAGCTTCCAAAGCATCATTCTCGATTGTAGTTAGAGGGGATAACAATTATGATAAAACTTCCATTTATAAATTTAAACTTTTGGAATATATATTTCATTCATGGTTAAGAATTTATCACACTTAATTTAATTCTAACATAATAGATATTAAAAATATTATTATAATCAATAACTCTGTTTTTTACTTTGACCAAAGACATTAATATTTTAAAAAATATTATTTTAATCAACAAATCTATTTTATTCTTTGATGAAAGACATAAATATTTTTTTGGCATGATCAAAGCCTTAATTACGTCGAAAGGCGTATACCTATTGATAATGGATAGATTTAATAGGGGTTTAGTACTTAATAAGTTTTTTATGGACAAGATTAAATATCGCTAGAATATTCTTAGTAGTCACACAAAATAAATCACTGTGATTTCAATCATTAACTTCCTAGCTATTATAAA
>CBVK0101857807.1:0-10106 GCA_900067695.1 Picea abies | reverse complement strand
AATAGAAGCCCCTCTTTGTTGGTTTTCCCCACACTGGGGTTTCCAGGGTACATCTAGTGTTGTCCATTTTATGTGTTTGGTTTTCTGTATGTGCTTCTGCTGCTATTTTGGTTAAATAACTCAGCTGTAATATTTATGCATAATTTTCTGAGTTCATATCAGCATTGATTAAATTCTGGTTAGATAAAATTGTTGGCATAATATTCTGGTTGCTGAGTTATAGGAGATTAACAAGTAGTGCTGGTGTCATTTTGTCAAATTCAAAGCAGGCCTGGGTACAGGCACCAATAATTCCGCTGAGCTGGCAGCTTTGAGATGTCTGTTGAAATTGGCAAATGAGAAAGGAATCAATAGATTACAGGTTTATGAAAATTCTCTTCTTGCCATCCATTGGATTAAAGGGGGTTATCAGATACAAAATGTTACAATCAGGACACTAATTGTACAGTTATACTTTATTTCAGGACTGTTTCAAAGTATTAGGCAGATGGACTCTCCAAGGAAGGACAACATATCAAAGCTAGAATCATGGTACTGGAGGAATCTCTAGATGGGTTCCTTTCTGTATCATCTCAACAAATCTTTTGATGTTCAAATTGAGGGACGCAGATGCCAGTGATACTGATCTTTTATGTTTCTGAAAAGAAGCTTTAGTTTTTAGTATGTTTCTTTGGTCTGTATAAAGTCCAGGAAACTGGACAGAACTTTATGAAAGAACGTTTCTATGCTTTGTTTGAGTTTTGTTTGATCGATGGAGACAATGTATACTGTCTGGGTATGTAGAGGTCTTTTTTGGAGTCCTGAAGGACTGTATGGTCTATGTCAAGTGTTATGAGCACCTAAGGAATGTAATTATTGATTCAGATACGAATAGAAAATATGTTTTTTTCTCTGGAAAAAATATATACCAGCATCACATAACCACTAGTAAAATGTATAATATGTATACCAAAAAGCAGTTTTGTTGAAGAAATTTCAAATAGTTGGGGCATGTCACTCCTATTAAAGATATTGAAATTTGAAGCAAGAAGATTGAGACCATTCCTTCATCTCTTACAGCCCAGATGGTAGCCCACAGAAAACCAATAAGAAAAGCTCATGTGAGATCGGGTAAAAAGCAGTTGAGCAATTCAAGTGGGGCAAATTCCAATGAAAATAAGTGAGATGGTTGCCAAGGTTTAGAACCACCTGGATCAGTTCCTACTGCTATAGTAGTGAATGTTCTCACCATTTCACATCCGATATTTTTGAAAAGAAAGCATAAATTCTAATTAAAGTCGACCTTACACTTATGCACTACTGTCTCTTGGAAAAACTTATAGTGGCGTTTTCAGATGGCACTCTATTTTGCAGATGGGGATAAAAATAAAGCATCAATGGAGCAAGTTTTGGGCATCCTTTAGAGAAAGGAAAAACTGTATGGAAAAGTCTGCAAACAAGTTATAACTAATAATAATATATGGCACATTGGGGATTGTCATAGATCTGAAGAATATTCGAAAGCAATCAATGTCAATAAGGTGAGAAGTTTCCTGAATTTCCTAAATTGCATGGGAGGTTTGTGGCATACTCCCCTATGTCACATCTTCATTGGTTGAGTTACTAAAACCATCTCAGACTTTATGTGAACTGAAAAAGCAAATAGGTAGTTCTAGACTCTAATTTATTTGGGATATCATTGGCATGGGGTTTGATCTAGCAATCAGCACGCACTTACTGATTTTATGTTTATTTGAGGCCTCCTAGACAGATCCCCACTAGTATGGCCCAGTATCAACCTCAAGAGCAAGCACAATAAGTACTTCAAGAGGCCCAAAAGGCCATAGCTTGTTACATCACCATTTATGACATTTACCAAGTAGAATAGAGATGAATGAGATAAGATCATCTAAAAAATATGAGTAAGCACAATTGATAAAACAATAATGAGGATATGTCAAGGCTCACATTGCAGACATTGTTGGGGAGGTTTTTATTTCAAAATTTGCTTACAATAATGGTAAGAGTTTGGAAACAGCTACGAATACATTCAATGCTATGTATATCATCCGATTACTAAGAACTCGGTCATTCAAAAGAAAGTGGAAGGAACAATTAGAATTTGGCTAATGCAATGCAAAAAGGAAGAGGACAGAACTCAAAATCGGAATTACACCACCTGTTCTTTCTAGGATAGTGGTAGATTTGTATGAGGACCAAAAGAGTTCCTTGTCTATGGGAAAATATATTGAGCAATCATCAAGATGTTGTGACCACGATATTATTTACAGATTACAGTTTCCTATTCACATGGCAATGTATCTTTTATTTCATGTCAGATATCTCAAATAGGCACTATCCTGATATTATAATATATTGCCCAGTTATGGTGATGTACAATGAGTTGAGCGGAGATCCATGAAATTCCTATCATTAACAATGAAAAGGGATAGAAATTTGAGAAATAAGGAGATGGAGAAATATATCATAGAATGGTCCAATAAGACCTTGAAAGAGGTCGTCTGGAAATTAGCAGCAGTCAGAGAAGCAGGCCTCATTTAAGAAAAGAGCTATTTGAAAGGGGGACAAATGATACATTACAAGTATTTACCCACAAAAGATGAGTCAACATACCACGGTGGGATCTATGGTGTTTGATTTAATTATCAATGGATTGACTACTAATTAGCGTGATGTGACCTGAGGGAACTAGAGGGAACCATAGTTAAATTGTGATGAGACAGCTACAACCACAAATAAATTATGATTATGCCCAGTAATCATAGTTAGAACATGATGAGGGGTGTCATCTAGACCACAAGAAAAGCCACCTACACTGTGATTAGCTCTTTTGTTTTTGGAGATTGATTTTACAAGTTGCTTTGAGATCGGTCTCGGCATTCCTGCTGAACCGCTCTTCCGATCTCACCCAGTAATCATAGTTAGAACATGATGAGGGGTGTCATCTAGACCACAAGAAAAGCCACCTACACTGTGATTAGCTCTTTTGTTTTTGGAGATTGATTTTACAAGTTGCTTTTGCACTCCCACTATGTGTTTACAGCAGTTGTGCTCTTGACTCCCATTGACCTACTATTGTGGTCACTCCTTAAAAATTAATAAAATTATCTTATCTTGATAACGGTTAAGGTGACAGACTTTGGGAAGGAAGGGCTATCTAATAATAGTGATAATAATCTAATTTTTTAAGGTCACGGCCTAGCCAAAGAAGGGACAAAGGACCCCTTCCACGCAGTAATTTAACTGTTAGTCTACGAAGGTGTACATACCCTACACTCTCCGGATTTGAACCCGTGACCTCCAAGGAGGAAACACACGTTCTTAACCATTAGGCCCACTCAGGCAGACAGTTGTGGTCATCACAGCTAAAAATTGTTTTATCCACTACTTTCTTTTGTTTTGGGTTGAAAAGCATTTTTTGGTGGGTATGCCATTTAAAAGATGGCCTGTTTGTATTTGAGGGGATCAGAGTGCATCTATGAGACAATAGCTGCATTTGTGAGTGAAACAAGCTGTATTTATTCAATATTGCCATCCAAGACATAGCCCATATGATGACTCCAGTTGCCTGAACCTAATGCTCTTTGGGGTCAGCCATTGCATTTAAATTGAGGGCCAATTCGGTAAACAAAGAGACCAACCTACATTAGTGACCCCTTCTTGATATTATTATTTGTTGCTTTAAAAGGTCGATTTCCTTCTAGTAGGTCTTTTCAAAGTTGCACTAGCCATCAAATATCATGGTAATGGGCATTTCTAAAAGAAGCAGCCCATATTGTTTATTTTCCATCCAGTGCCTCCCTTTCCTTCCCTCGTGCAAAGTATGAAATTTTGGCATATTATTATTTGTTGCTTTAAAAGGTTCATTCCATTCTAGTAGCTCTTTTCAAGGTTGCACTCATCCTTTACAATGTACGTGGAATGTATAATATGAAATGCATTTATAGCTACTTGCTAGATAATTTGTTCCAGAATGTTTGCATTTATCACAAAATTGTGTAAGGACTCTGCCTCTTCCTGTTAAGATGCAAAACAATTACCATAACAGATATCTATGTATTGTCCATCCTAACTTATTCTTTTAAACATTTATGTTATAAATAGGTGTGTTTGGTTCATCTGAAGCATTCTGTTGCTCAAATCTACTGTCTTTTCTAATATGCCATTCTCATTTATTGATTTAGCCCAAGAACTTTGTGTTAGCTTTCGTACTTCAACAATGGTATCATCTGCATTGAATTTAGTCTACAGCATCTCATTCACTCACAAAGTCTCACTTCTATCTTGCTTCTTCTCTTATTTTTATAGTGACATGTACTTTAAGATCTGATCTCACCCACCTGGCTTTGAAAAAGCTGTAGAAAATCAAGGCTGGATATTAGGGAAAGCAAGTGTTAAGCAAGAATTCTACGTCAACCCATGCATCCAATTAAACATCCTTAGTTAAACAAGAACTGCCTAAGCCCTTTTCTTCCCAATGAGGTAGCTAGCCATCTGGGTGGTCCAACCCCATTAATTGCCCTAAATCCCCTTTTAGTTATGAAATGTGGCATGAACACATTGCTCAGATTCAAAAAACAAAAAATGTGGGCACTTATCAAATTCTCAATCACGTTTCTGTATTTCAACATTCAAGGCAATTGAGACATTCAAAAAACATGTAGAATCATAGCTCTTCTTGGACAGTCCTCCACCTATTGGACAGTTTCTAAATTCTGACCTTAAATAAACCAGATTTATATTAAACAATAAAAAATGGAAATTTTGCATTAAACTAACAATATTAAAATAGAAGACATTTAAAAAAGTATAACTGGGTTAGCACTATGTAGTTGTGACAACAGTTGTGTGGTAATGCTTGGGAGATTTAAGGATTGGACCATTCAATGCTATATCGATACAAGATGACTGTTTTTAAGGAATCCTGTGATACAAATCTACTTTTCTGCTGGCCTAAATTTTGCAGATTTTCTTGCTTGGTCCATTGCATTTGCTTTGTTTCATTGGCAATGTATCTTGCACATCGGACAAAACTGATTTGAAGTGAGTATTGCTAACCTAGTACAAGTAGATAGCTCCTCCCATTTATGGCAGATATGTTGACCTTAGAGAGTTGTATCACAGATTCACAACCAAAGAGTCAAAGTAAAGATTAGCAAAAATCCAGGATTCTGAAACTGGGATTATTAAATTTTGTGTGACCTGATATCAACTAGCAACTCTAACTATATTCCGTGGATATAATTCCAAAACCCACAACTCATTATTAGCCCTCAAATGCATTGATTCTCCCCAATTCAATTCATCGCATAGTCCAATTTCCTCCTCAGTTTATCTATTCCGATTGAATTTGGACTCCCCATAAGGACTCCAACCGGAATTTCCTTAGAACCAATTCAGAAATTACTCCACTAGTAATCTTAAAATTAAAAAACGTTGAGTGTCCTGAAGATAAAGAGCCATGGAAAAATTGGAAACAAAGCCAGCTATTTTTCTACAAAATGTTGTTCTTCTGCTTACTTAGGTTTATAAGTTTGATCAAATTCTTAAATAATGTACGGCTTCAAAGAATTTTTTTCTTTTTGGAAGTTGCTTCTAGAAACATGTCCCAAGGTTGGAAATGTACCACATAACACAAACTTCCTTCAGCTTAGATGCCAAGTTTGAAGGGCATCTATTCTGCCAAAGTTGTCAGGACATGCACCCAGACTCGCCCCTTTTTGAAACACGCCACTCAGGTAGGTAAAGCACACAACTAGAATGGAACTTGGGTGGATAGCATTACTTTGTTGATATCACCAGTGAAGCAAGTCCCTATTGGCATGGCTTCAAAGGTATAATGCTTCAGCGAATTCAAGATATTAGTCGACTACACCACTAATAAACTAACATGTCCAGAGTATCAATAGAGTTAAAAACAAAAGATCATGTACATATTGCACAACTAAGCAAGACAATTTTCTCCATACTGTTGTTTTTCACGTTGCTAAGGTTTATCAAATTAACCAAATTCTTCAACAATATATGGGCTTAAAAGACATAAGCCAAGTAGTGAATTAAAAATATTTGTTTAACATGCTTTCCTAGCCCGCTAAAGCAAAACTCACTCAAAAGATGGAATGAATATAGGTTTTTATGATTTCAATCTTCATTTTGAGTTAGCAAAGCTCCAGGCTCAAATGCAATTCCATGCTTATTGCACACCACACTCACCGTGACTCATAAAGCCTACACTGAATTTTCGAACATCACAGTTGGCCCACTCCGTATTTTGTTGATAGTAGTCCTACTCATTTGGGGGCTTTCAGCATCACCACGCCCTTAAGGGGTCGGTAAATGATAAAAGCCCATGAATTAACCTGTCTGAACTGATGTTAAAAAAGACAAGTCCGAGCCAAATGCAACAGTCCGCTCAAATTGTTCACAGAATTTCATCAAAATTATAATAAATATTGCACCAGATCCATCCCAGAACTTTAAAAAATCGTATTTAAGGCATCAAAGCCGATGGTCCCGCTCAAATTGTTAGGAGAATTTCATAAAAATAATAATTAGTATTCCCAGAACTCGAATTTTTCGTATTTAAAGCATCAAAGCCAAGAAACTCAAACCCTAGAGCCCAGAAACACGAACCGTAAACCATAAGACAAAAAATAACCGAATACAAATGCCGAAAATAATGAATTCGAAAACATAGATAAAGGCACTTACAAGACGTATAGATAACCGAGAGAGTGCTTGGCAGGGTCCAATTGAGACAACAAGGAAGACAGTCTAGGGCCTTGCTCACGTAGAGCTTCTTCGTTTTGCTTAAGTAATCCATGAAGATGTGTAAGATCGTCATTGGTGGCTGAAAACCCCTGGACCTGCGCTAGCATGGCATCCATGGAATCCATTTCCCCTTTCCCTTTAGTCGTTTGGCTTCAGTGGATTTTCCTTTGGTTTGATGATATCTTGTCTTCGGCTCCCCCTCGCAGGGTTTAAAACCTTTGATCTCAAAACCGCAGCCTTCGCTTAATTTTTAGACTCTGGTCGAAGAATCTTTTATACTTGGTAACCACTTTATTATCTATATATATACGTAGACTTTTAGTTGTTCATAGGGCGGGTCCAAATGGTATATGGGGTGGTGTAACGGTAATGGGGACTCTTGTCACTAGGATGATTCGAACTTCAATCTCGAGGAGCGTGCTTTACATTTTTTTATTATATTATAATATTTTTATTATATTATAATATTTTTAATTAGCTAACAATAATCATTTAAGTTTTAAGTTACATATAATTTAAGTTCTAAGTTAGCGGTGCATTTTGAGGTTATAGTGGTAGTGGTAGTTTTATGTTCAAATTTTATCCACATAAACAATATCATTTTCTTTAACACATTAATCCAATGTAAGTGTTTATGTTCAAATTTTGTCCACATAAACAAGTTGAGTGCATTTTAGTTCAAGGAAAGCAAAAGAAGCACTTTCATAACATAAACGGAGAAATTTCCTTCAAGCTCCTAATAATAAGGCACAAAGAAATGGAAGCACTTAGAGTTGCTTAACTTTGAAGCAATTAGCTAGAAGGACAATTAAGGGAGGTGGGAAGGGGAGATGGCATTATGAAGAAAGTTGTTGAGCATATACCTTCTTAATGCAAACGAATATTCTTGAACCAAATCAAGTGGGATAGGGTTGCAAGTGAGGTCATGCACTACCAACTAAGTAAAGGATTGATAAGAAAGTTGTTGAATAGATGCCTTCTCGTTGCATACAAGTATTTGTGAATCAAAATTGTGTCACATAGAGTTTCAAGTGAGGTAAGGTACTTGTCGATTAGTTGTAGCTCGAGTAGTTGTGAGTAAAAATTGTTAGCATCCCCACTCAGGTTCAAATTCCACTTTGTGATGTGTTGCTCTTAATGAGATGATAGTTGATGAGTTATATATGATATATTCATGAGTTTTTCACTTGGCCTTGTGCCCTAAGCAATCTAGGGTTTACCTTTGGTATTATCCTTGAAATGAGGGGGGAAGTGTTGGAGAGGTTTCCTTTGAAATATATTCCCTAGGGAAAAAAAGAAGGTAAGATACTTGAAAGGAAGTTGTTGAACAAATACCTTCTTAACATAAACAAGTAATTTACAAATATAAGATAATTGGGTTTAGTTTGAGTGGTTGTGAGATGGAGTGTTATTTATGGTGTAGATTGGATCATTATATAAATTGTCATCTATCTTGGTACTTTTTGGGTGAAAAATTTGGAGGAATTGGCTTCTAGGGCCCATTTTAGTGGCATGTCCCAGTTTGGAGATTTGGGGTCTGGAACCTTCCAAAGCCATTTTGAGGCATCAAATGACATTTTTGCGGATCAAAGCCTTGCAAGCATTAGTTGCATCCCCTTGGCGTTGTTCTACACATCGAGACCTTTCTAATGGTGTGAAAATCACCTCATTTGCAACTCATATGCGGAATTTATGCCTCCCGCAAGTTGACCTATCTTGTTGACCACCATGGTACGAGTGGATGTCATGTCAACCCCCATCACTCACATATGTGAGGCTAGCCATGTGTGGACTTTCAAGAAGATTCTAGAAGGTCTGAAATCTTATCAATAATTGAGGGTTGAGGATGAAAAAACCCTAACCATAGATAGCTATTGGGTTATGTTAAATATCATGCCACTAGGAAGAGAAAGTGTTCCATTCTTTAACATTGTACTTGTTCCATACTTGAGCAGTGAATCCAAGAGTGATATTATAAGAGCATAACAAAGGAGATACGAGATTTTGTAGTTGTCATCCAGGCCACAATGTCATAGGCAACTCCACAGTGAGTGCCCATTTATTTGTATTTGCAACTTTATAATCAAAGAAAAGAGAGCAACGCATAGGCCTCACCTTCTAGTTGGGTTTTGTCGCATATTGAGTTTTTCAGGATACATCTTGTGTTCAATGGTGTGGATGGTGTGTTTATTTCCTTGTTCTTTTCATTTCAATTTCAATTATTTCATAAATTCAAGCACTAAGCTAGTAATAATTAATCTGGGTTATAAGGAAATAATTTGCATCAGCTAATATTTCTACAAGATCCGTTGTGAAAACTATTTCAGTGGGATGTCCATCGCAATTTACAAATCAATCCTACCCATCTAGGTTATATTCCTAGAAGTGACATGTCAATCAATTTACCCTAAATATCATCCTTAAAATAAGGAGAAGTACCCAAGATTTTTATTTGAACACTGTAACATGGAAAAAAAAAGTATTTATAAATCTGAAATGAATCATAAAACATATCTAACCTTTTTAAATTTCAATGGAACCTGCGTCTAGTTTTTTTAGCCAACATTTCGGACTACTTCAGATATGAGTCTATCATCGGGGCAATCGCTCAATCTAAGATTGGGATGAGGGATAAAGATGACCAGCAAGTGTATAATTACAAAATTTGGCTAGAAAAATATTAATGTTGGTGAGGTCAACTCACTTTGTTATGAACATAAATATACATATACCATAGATATTCATAACATAATAATTACTAAATAATAATTATTAATAATGAAAGGTCATGCCTCAAAGGACATGACTATTGGTAAAGGGCACCCCTACGTGGGTATATATATGAGACCTCATTCTCAATTGTAATCATCTATCTTACTATTCATTTATTATTTGCAATCCTATATGGATTACTTTGTTATATTCCAAGTATTTTGGATAATTCTTGTAGTATTTTGGATAATTCTTGTGTGAGCGAACTTTGTTCGTCTCATTTGGTATTAGAGCTTTGTTTTTTTGATCTCGACCTCTGGCCACTCTCTTTATCAGACCTTGTCTGAACTAGCTTTTAGCCAACCCCTTCATTCAGAGTTTCTCTGAGAAATCTGGTCTTTGACCACCGATCAAGCCTTTGGCCATTCAAATTTTCAAGTTCGTAAGAACTTCAATCATTGACTAATTCAGGCCTTTTGCCATATAAAACTCAAAAATTTGTTGAAAAACTTTCCGCTACAAATCCAATCACCATTTCATGGTTAAACAAAAAAATAAAAATAAAAATAAATATTTAAGAAAAAACTTTCTACTGCCATATCACAAAAAAGGAGAATAAATAC
>CBVK0101857689.1:0-11584 GCA_900067695.1 Picea abies | reverse complement strand
ATTGGTTATCCTCCCTAGGGGAAAATGGGTTTCCCCTCTCCTTTTATGCATATTCATCAAAAAATAAATCCTACCTTTGTTGGTCAACAAAAACAACATATGGTAGGGCCTAGTGGCTAAAATTGTCCACCTCAACCCATTTACAGCCCTACTGGTGTCCCTACACCATAGTGTTGAGCTCCCATTTTGTCACTCACCATACACCTCTTTTGGCCATTTATCCCCTACCTAAGCATTGAAATCCAACTTATTTCCTCCTATTATTACCTTTTTTCTTGCCTAAAGATCCTAATTGTAACATGAGGTACAAGTTGTTTATTTCGATATTTTATAAAGTTCTTGATAAATTAATTAGGATCTTTTACCTATAGTTTACCAATGACAAAAAGACACTTACATTTTCAATGCACCAACTATTCCCACACTATTCCTATCCTTTTAGTACCTACACAGGCATTCTGGTACCCTAGATTGTGGCTTCTCGTAGTTGCGCGTGCCCAAGATGGAGTTAGCCACATGGGTATTGTTCTTATGGTTAATGTGATGGGTGTTGAACATTTTCCCCATGCCCAACATTCTTCTATTACACGAAATGGATCCATGAGTAAATCTTCCAGCGCAATGCCAGATCAAGGTATGAACTCAGCACATGAACGATATCTAAGATGGTTAGAACAATTTCCTAAGATAAAGGAAATCTTGGTTAGTAAGATCTTTTAGTTTTGTTAAGTCATTTTTGGTCATGAGTTCACGAGAACAGGGGAAATCAATGTAATCTGATATACTCAAAACTTGATATATATAGGGGGATTCGCTCTGTGTAAAGGAATGATCTGTACATACCCTTTTCTAAATATAATAAAATACTATGTTACTCATCTCTTTTTATTTTTATATTGTGATGGATATATTGTGAGTAAAGTAGGGATTTCTATTTGATATTAATTAGAGTTTTGATTTATTATTGTTCATAATCCTGGTGAGTTACTGAATCACTTTCGCTCACTACTTGGGAAGGCATGGGCCCACCTCCCCTGGTAAGTTGATTTATTTGTATACTACTTGATCTCTACTTTGTTTTAGTTGTGCTTTTGAATGGATTGGTGCGGAGAGATCTTTAGATCATAGGTTTTACTTGAGTTTTGTGTGTTCTTTACCCATTGGGAATTTCTCATAAGTTGTAAATAAAATTTCCCTTAGTACGATGGAAAATCCTTCATATGGAAAGAGATTGTGAATGAACGATTACATGCTTGCATTTCACCAAAGTATATCTCTTTTTCTATAGACACTTGAGGGTCACGTGCATTCCAATCTTTATTGGAAGTTTAGTTAATCACAAATATATAATATAAATGATTCACACATTTGATGAATAAGTTAAGCACTCACATGATTCATTGGATAAACTAGACTAAGACCTTGAAATCATTTATTGTGTGTGTGACAACTCGGGGTTATAATGAGATATATACAAGATTGACTCTGTATTAATGAAGATTGGTTTATTGAGTAGATTCTAAAGATCTGGAATGAGATGTGTGATCACACTAAAACTTCCATAACTTACATATGCCTAAGAGAAAATGATTCATTTTTTATCCTAAGATAAGAAGGATTAATATTAAGTATATATAGAAGCTTTTTGATGACCTGGTCACATCTTAATAAGCTATAAATATTCTTTTACTATTGAAGGAATGGATTGTATATGTAGAGGAATTAGTTACTATATTTGGATTCTGTAGTATTAAGGGCATAAGTTATTAATGGGATTCTGTCTTTGGGTATTTGAATTATTTTTTTGTTCAGTATGGTGTGACCTCTAGAGGCATTGTAGCAACAAAGAGATGAAATTTCAGGGGACAAGATCTTAGTTTAATAGAAGTGCATGTTGTGTGTTTACATTCAAGTATTAGCTTTAAATAGATTGTAAACTGTGTGTTAACATTCCTTATTGATGGTTGTAAGTTCTTACAGAGTATTTTTATTTTTCTTCTTCATCCACTAATTGAAGTGTCAAGATTTGTGGCAAGACTCTTTCATAGTCATTCCCCTGCATACCGAGTTGTTGTGTCTGGGTAAGAATGCAGTAGAACCTTGTAGTATGTCCTACTTGTTGTGAAGTAAGCTTCTTAGGTTAAGAAAAAGATTAGTCATTAAGAATTCCTCTCAAGTTGATTAGTCTCAGGGTAGGTCAGTAACATGATTACATGGAGATTGAATGGATCCATATGGTTGATTGATATAGGCATCTTCTTGGGCAATTTCTATTTTTTTTCATTTTATTTCTCATTGATAAGTAGAGGATTGCTTTATATGCATAGAATAGAATTTAAGTAGTTGGTTTCTTAGTTGGTTATTAAGTATAAGTGTGGAGTAATGGTTGTTTTGTTTAACTTCATTCATGATTAATAGGCTACCTAGATCTCTTTCTCCTGGAAAGACAAGTTAGGATATACTTATGTCATTTGCATCGACATACTTTGTTTGTAGTTCATTAGTTTACAAACCTGGTTGACATTTATGTTGGACTTTTTTACAACAATTAAATAGCCCATCATTTTGAAACTGTTGTCGAGGAACTGCCAAAAGGTAAATGGTAAGAAGTTAGTTTTTGTTTCACAGTTTGATTGTTTTCTTTGAGTGTTTTGTGATTTTTCTAGGTCGGTGGCGGAAAGACAATAAGACGGAAGGTAAGAACCTACGCTGCCACTATTGTGAGTCCTTATAAACCCTATCTCACATATGGTTAACTCATGGTTAGGACTAGGGCTATCAAGGGTAGATTTTTAAAAACTGATTTTCTAGAAAAATTATTTGGTAGCAATAAAACCCCTCCTATTAACCTGGTTGAAAGATACACAGGAAGCTCACAGAGGGAGGGTTCTACATCAAGGGTGGCCACCCCACAATCAGAAAAAATAGTGGAAAAGTTACAGGGAGAAGAGGGAGAGTCCCAAGATAAACCAGATAGAGAGCCACAGGTTGGTAGGTTGGTTTTGAACATCGATCCTATATTAGAGCAGACTGTCAACCCAAAGCATGTATATCAACTTCTTAAAATCCCCCACAGCGTGGTCATTTCACAAGTGGAAACTTCTATGGTGGGAGGTAATCTAGGATTGCAAGTAGGAGACAACTTTACCCTTCATCAAAATCCAGTAGCTAAACAACCACTATCACCAAGCCTGGAGGAATTTAGTATATTTGGCCACATGGCAGATGAAGAAGAAAGAAATAGGGAACCAGAAGGAGAGTCCACTTTTTGATTCCCCATATTTTATTTAATGCCAAATGTAAACATGAAAAATATTCCCCCTTCGGTCCTTCCAAGTTTCATAGGTATGGTTATAGAGGATCCAAACTCTTTTCTCTTTGAGTTTGACATTCTCTGTAGAAGCTATAATTATGTTGATGATGCACAAAAATTAAAATTGTTTCCGACAACCTTAAAATACTCCACTCTAATATGGTTCATGGGACTTGAAGATTATTCTATCCAATCTTGGGAAGACATGAGAAGTACTTTCCTTAAAAAATATCAAGACTATTGTAGAACCAGAGACTCCTGCAATGACATCTTTAAGATGCAACAATCAAAGGAGGAGATTCTTGAAGACTACATAGAAAGGTTTCTCTATAATATTCAGAAAACCAAACAAATTACTTTAAATAATGATACCATCGGGACTATATTCCTTAAAGGGATATAAGAAGAATACATTGATGTGCTAAATCTAATGGGTGCATGTGATATCTCTCAATTGTCATTTGCTACCATCTGTGATTTATGCAGGAGATATTCTATGAGTTGAGAAAAATATGGTAAGGGAATAAGGGATGTTTTTCCAAAAGTAACAAGATCTGTTGCAGGAGGTGGAGTATCAAGGATAGAATTAGGAAAATTCTTGGAAAAATTTAAAACATAAATTCTTGGTACTCTTAGTTCTCAGCTAGATATGTTTCAAGTTGAGAAAAATCAAGAAGAAGAGAAAGTTGTTGTGTATATTTTTAGTCCTCGTTGTCAAAAGAAGCATCCATCTAAATAATGCCCATTGGATAATGTGTAGGTTTCTACAATATGTGAGAAGGATCATGATACGGATAATTTCCCCTTGCTTCCCATACTTAAAGCTATATATAAAGAAAATAGGGAGGTGGAAGAACCTTATTTTCAATCTACACTAAATAAACCATGGAAGCCAAGAGCCCAAGGTATGTCCAAAGATCCCTTTTCATCATATTTTTCACCCTATAATGATTATCAAAAACAATGGAACACTCAAATGTCATGGAAAAAAACTTGGCCACAACAACAAACTCAAACTCAGCATTGGCAACAAAATTGGAGAGGTAACCCTCACGAGATTATGCCTCAACAAAATTTCCCAATGCCTTATCCTAACTACTCACAATAACCCCCACCCATTCCATCATTGTATCCACCTACCCAAACAACAGTCCCACAATTACCATAGTTGGCTACAAACCAAAACCCTCCCAGACCAACACAAATTCCTACACAACCAGAACCAAATCCAAACAATAGATTTGCATAGCATGCCTTTAATGTTGAGATGCATCCCTTCACGACTTACCTGATCACTCCTATGCCCATTCAAAATATACATCTAATATTAGGGAAAGTCATGAAACAAAGAGATTCCACGGTTTTCATTGAGGAAGAAGAAGAAACTCTTGAACAACCAACAAATGACAACCAACCCAAAAACATAGTAACTCCCTCCACTCAAACATAAACATATACTGTTCCTACAGAGAAGCCACAAGAACCTAAACTTCCACCTTATCCAGAAAAGTTTCCCATAGAAAAGCCAATAGTCCTCCCTGAATTCCACTTGGAAGCTAAGCTACAAAATGTTTGTGTCAAAATACCCCTGCTACAAGATATAAAGGATATTCCCATTTACATAAAAAATGTCATGGATTTATGCATTAAGAAACATGTAAGGTAACTAAAAGAACACCCCATTATACATGTAGCAGGTCAACTGGCTGAGCTAATGTCTAGGAAACCATTGGTGAAAAAGTATGGAGACCATGGAAATCCCATAGTCATCATTTCCATCATTGATGTTCCCATAGGAAATACTTTAATTGATTGGGGAGATGCAATAAACACCATGACTGTATTGACCATGGAAACATTACAATTGGACACTCTTTGAACCACACCCACAATACTCGAAATTGTTGATAGATCTAGGATCAAGCCTATTGGGGTTCTCGATGATATATTGGTAACTCTAAATTCTTGGGGCTATCCCGTAGATTTCTAGTTATTCAACCTAAAACCAACATGGTAGGCTACCCTGTCATCCTTGGGAGACCATGGTTGGCCACAACTGATGCTTTCATCGGATGTAGGTTGGGGGAGATGACCATATCAAATGGTATTGTTGTGAATAAAATAACTTTATACCCACCTGCCAAACCAACACTACAAGATTCTTGGCAAGTGTTTGAATCTTGTGAAAATACATAAATTGAACCTCTTTAAGAGAAGGAAATAGAGTCTTCTGAAGATGTAGGAATTGAATCTCTAAAAATTGTGGAAATTAGATATCATAGAAAAACATAAGTTTTACATCCCCTTGTAACCCTTGAACAAGCAGGGGAATTGAAAATTCAATCAGAAGATGATTTTATGAACTTATTTATTTTTGTTTTGGATTGTACTCAGTTTCTGGAAGTACCTCAAACTCATAATCATATTTTTCTCAAATATTTGCAGGAAAATTTTGATCCAACAATAACTACATCTTCCCTTGTGTCAGCTATCAAAGAGACCATATATCCCTATGCACAACTTTTGAAATCAGCCCAAGAAAAACTTTGAATATCAGCGTTGACCTTGATTATGAGCATCATAAACAATTAATCAGCCTATTACGAAAGCACTCTAGTGCGTTTGCGTGGGACTATAAAGACATGCATGGAATTCACCCAAACACATGTACACATCATATTTACCTTCAAGAGAATGCCAGACCTATTAGGCAGCCACAACGTCATATGAATCATGTTGTAAAGGATATAGTGAAATAAGAATTGTAGAAGATGCTAGATGTTAACTTTATATATCCTATATCTAATAGCAAGTGGGCTTCTCCACTTGTAGTCATGCCTAAAAAAGAAACAAAGTGGAGAATATGTGTTGACTATCATGATCTTAATAAAGCAATAATGAAAGATTATTTTCCACTACCTTTCATTTATCAGTTACTGGATACTTTACCAGGAAAAAAATACTTTTCCTTTTTGGACAGTTTTAGTGGATACAATCAAATTCGGATTGCACCAGAGGATCAAGAGAAAACCACTTTTACATGCCCCTGGACATTTTCCTATAGATTTTTTCCGTTTTGGATGTGCAATGCCCCTGCCACCTTTCAAAGAGTGGTATTGGGGACTTTTGTTGACTCGATTCATGAATGTGTTGAGATCTATATGAATGGTTTTTCTGTCTATGGTGACTCTTTTGCCAAAGCGCTTCATAACCTAGAAAATGTATTGATTAGGTGTAGGGAATATAATGTTTCCTTGAGTCATAAAAAATGTAAAATGATGTCACAACAAGGAATTTTTCTTGGAAATCATGTTTCTTATTTAGGAATCAAAGTGAACCTGACAAAGATTAAGGTCATCATGGACTTTCCTGCACCCCATTCACCAACAGTGGTAAGAAGTTTTTTGGGTCATGCTGGATACTATAGAAGGTTTATTGAAAATTTTACAAATATAGTTGCACCTATATACAAGTTGTTAGCTAAAGATACTAAACTTTTGTGGGATGCTCAGTGCCAAGTTACTTTTGAAATCTTGAAGGAAAAGTTGTCCACAACACCAGTTCTAAGGGGACTAGATTGGGCCCTTCCGTTCCATATTTGTATTGATTCTTCAGACACTACTCTTGGGGCTGTCCTAGGATAGAAATAGGATCAGTTATCTTACACCATCTACTACAGTAGTAAAAACTTATCAGCAGTTGAGTTCAACTACACTGTCACCAAAAAATAATTCCTAGTTTTTGTGCATGCTATTAATAGATTTAGACATTATATCACGGGATATGAAAATTTTATTCACACCAACCATTATACCATTAAGTGTTTAATGAATAAACCCATTACAAATGGTAGGATCAATAGGTGGCTTCTATTGCTATAGGAATTTAATATTACCATAGTGGATAGTCCTGGTAAAGAAAACTTGGTTGCATACTTTCTCTCTCGGATCCATAATAATGACAAAAATACTTGTGTTGACGATAGTTTTCCTGAAAAACATTTGTTTGTTGTTTCCACTAACATTTTTTGGTTTGAATACATAGCCAATTATTTGGCCACATTAAAGTTGCCTCAACATATCTCCCCAAGAGAAATGCAACAAATTATGAAGAACAGTGCAACTTATTCATGGATCGGGGGAGATCTATTTAGTACTGGGCTTGACATGATTATCATAAGATGCGTACGAGAAGATGAAACATATGATAGCCTTAGAGTCTACCATGATAGCCCATATAGAGGCCATTTCACAAATAAAAGGACTTTCTACAAGGTGTTTCATAAAGGGTATTATTGGACAATGTTTTTCAAAGATGCCAAAAAGTATGTGAGGAGCTATGACAGCTTTCAGAGAATGGGTAAGCTAGTGAAATAATACGAGATGCCCTTACAAACCCAAGTGCTAGTCGAACCTTTCAAAAGATGGGCCTTATATTCTGTGGGCCAATATATCCTTCATCACAAAAAAAAAGGTACATTTTAGTTTGCATTGATTATGTAACTAATTGGGTAGAAGAAAAATCCCTTCATTATGCTACTGAAGAGTATGTTATAGATTTTATTTATGAAGACATTTTTACTCGCTTTGGCATTCCAAGATAAATTGTGATAGATAACGAGACATAGTTTACATATAAATTGATGCAAGTGCTTACTCAACAGTACCAGATAAAGCACTATAAATATTCTCCATATCACCCACAAGAAAATGGGTAGGTGGAGTCTAAAAACAACGTATTAGAAGCAATCCTAACTAAGACAATCCAACAACATAAAAAATACTAGGCAGACAAGATATGGGAAGCACTGTGGTCCTACAGAACCACATGGTGAAATACCATAGGCTTTACTCCATATGAGCTAGTGTATGGAAAACATGTTCTTTTGCCTATTCAGCTTCAAGTGAAAACCTTTAGGATAGTTGCACAACTAGGCATAGATCTATTAGAGGCACAGAAGCAGAGAATATCCCATCTCAATGAGTTGGATGAAAATAGGCAATATGTAGTCCAACACACTGTTTTGGTACAGGAACATAGAGCTCGATGGCATGATAAATTTATCAAGAAGAAAATTTTCAAGCCTAGTGACTGGGCCCTCCTTTTTTATTCTCGATTTAAGAACTTAAGGGGAAAATTTACTACAATATAGTTGGGGATTTACGAGATCGAGACTATATTCGAAAATGGATCAGTCAGGTTAACAAAAATTGGCTACCAACAACATTCTTTTATGGTCAATGGCCACCGACTGAGGTTGTATCATCATCCAACGTCCAAGGATAACTTTCTATGAGATATTTTGCAGTAGTATGAAATGGAGGTAGTGGGAAGGGGGTCTCCTTCCCCCTCTTCCACCTCTGACTATATATATATATATATATATATATATATCTATCTATATCTATATATATATCTATCTATATATCTATATCTATATATTTAGATAGATAGATAGATAGATAGATAGATAGATAGATAGATAGATAGATAGATAGATATTTATTTATTTTTGTATTATATATATATATATATAATACAAAAATATATATATATATATATATATATATATAATGAAAAAATAAAAATAAAATATAGTCTAGCCATGAAAATCAGTTTACTAACGTGGTTAGATAAGGGCCTGTCTGAAAACCAGCTTGTTGGTGGATGAGCCCAAAATAAAATTTCTTGTCCACAATTGTTAGGTCTTACTATATGTTCTTCAAATCATTTTGTGTGTTATCACGTCAGATGATTAGGGTTGCATTAATAATCTCCTTCTGACATCTTTGCCTCCATCGACATCAGCACATCATCTGAGGGATAAAGTCATAGATTTGAATGGTGCCTAGGGAATTTCATACATTAATGGAAGGTTCCCTCGTTGACAACAGTGGGGATTCATTAATGCCTCATGTTTGTCAAATCTTGCAGGACATTCAACATCATCACATTAATTCATGCTCAACAAGTTGTACCAGTGGAACCTTGACTCTCATCGTCATCAAAGGTGATAAGTCTCGCATTCCTTAACCATTTTCATCAATGACTACTAATCCAGTGACTTCCACCCATGTTTGACGACAATACATATTTCACATGGATGGATTTGTTTCATAAGTGCGGGTCATGGTGAAGACAACATAGTTATGATCTGGATGATAGTTTGTGAAAGTCAGTATGAATAAAACGAAATTTGGTTACAAGGCAGTTGAAACAATTTAGATGGTCTCAAAAAGAGGAGGTTGTCTACCTTCTTAATAGGTTTCTACTAAAATGGTATAATTTCTTCTCGATATAGATATTATGACATGGTCTGAATCTGGCTATCCATCCTCCTATTTCTTCACTTCCATTGTAGCTATTTCCATCATCATCACAATGATAGTTTGGCATCAACAACTCTATTCTTTGCTTAGTTTTTTATTTCAAATTTTAGTATTTCCAATAAGTTCATAATCCCTTAAGTTTCAAATATTTTCTGAACCAGTTTTGAGTTAAATTAGTACAAGATACCTTTTCAACACTATATTTGTAAATCACGAGGCAAAGTAATGGCATGATTAAGAGAACCAAAAAAAATGGTGCTAGACAAAATTCTCGCACGTATACATGAATGATAATATAAGTACTGAAATACTATGACCATATTTTAAAGAGACTCTTGCATGGGGAAGAGTATGATTTCCTCCTTTAGTCTTGAGCATCAACAACATGAACATGGCACTAGCACCAACACCATCATCATTGCTTCCATCAACAACATGAACATGGCACTAGCACCAACACCATCATCATTGCTTCCAGTATCTATAGGAATTTTACATCTACAGTTAAAATAGGTAATAACTTTTTGAGGTAAGATTGCTTTAATATTATGTTTGGTTTGTTAGGAACAAAGGATTTCATTTTAACAAATTCTCATGCTAATCTAACCCTTCCTCATTACCCAGCCTTCAATTTTGGGACATTCATGTATTATGTGGTCACCAAAATCATAGCTCATGTGTGCAATATGATGATTGGCCACCCCTATATTCTTGTCGTGTGAACTATACCCCTATTCGCTAATGTCATATGAGATTTTACCCACTCATATGTATTATCCCTATTCCACGGGTGATGAATTTGAGCAAACAACTGACATGTATGCAAAAATTACACTTTCCCCACGAACTTTAGTAATCGATCTTCTCATAAGGGAAATCGGTAATATTGGAATGATTCTTGTTACATTGCATAAGTTTGAATTATCATTCATGTACCGAGTCACCTCGCCATCATTGCCATGAATCATATTCATATCACCCTATCACAAAGATAAATGGTGCACCACAACATTTCTAGATACAGCTATAGTAATTTCTTTGATTGCCATAATTATGTAGCCATCCTATGCTAAAATTTCCACCCTGCTAGCAATTACCCACATTCACAAGACCACGTCCTCTTCGTTACTCTGAGTATTTTTATTCGTCTCACCCCTTTGAGTATTCCTCAATTCATCTTCAGTGAAACCATCATCCAAACCTATTTTTAGCATGGTGGTATATCACCACAAACCCATTTCTCAGAGAGTGCTCAAAGTTGTACCTAAGTATCATAAATGCAAGCAATTGTTTAAGGAAGTAGGTTGGCATCTCTTTTTCACCAAGTTTTGTGGGTTTAATGATCGAGTTTCTCTTCAATTCGCACAGAGCTTCGATGGACGATTGGCCAAGGTTGCAGATTTGGAAGTAGAGGTTACAGAGGAAAATTTAGACAATGTCACAGTCCTTCCCACGACCCGAGAGTACTGGTTCAAGAAATTGATGATTGGCACGAGAATTTGCAACTGGTTCCTGAAGGCGCAATACCAAAAAGCGATCTGGGCAAAGGGAGTTCCAAGGGCATACATCATGGACGAATGGAAAGTACCATTGGTGATTTTATAGAGGTACTCAACTTGTGAGAGAAGGTTTTCCCTCACATACTAGTATCATGTTCAAATTCTACTTCATTTTGAAACATAGGAACTGATACATTTCCCGTACTATCTGCACAAAATTTTAGAAAAAATGGCTAAGATGGTAAAGAGGAATAGTCGAAACCCTCAAAGTAGCCTCTACCATCATGGGTTAGTTAAACTGTTGGTGGAAGTTGAGCTCTGCAAAATAAATCAAACATGGGATTAGTTCCTATTATAACCCTAAATTTCTCTACACATGCATACCTAGCATTGGGCCCTCTTACTTTCATTTTTTGCCAAGCCATCACTGAGTTGCTCTTCTA
>CBVK0101857652.1:0-48516 GCA_900067695.1 Picea abies | reverse complement strand
TTGCAAGCAATGAAATGAGCCATTTTAGAGAACCTATCAACAACCACAAAAACAGAATCATTACCTCATTGTGTGTTTGGGAATCCCAACACAAAATACATGCTCAGATATGTCCATGGACCTGTGGGCACTGGTAGTGGCATATACAACCCTATGCTCTGTGAGTTTCCTTTAGACATTTGACAAATCTAGAATCGTGCCACATACCTAGTTATATTGTTTTTCATCTTCGACTAGTAATAGTTGTATTTGATTAAGGATAGTGTCTTATCATTTCCAAAATGTCCTGCCAAACCACTACTATGAAGGTCTCTCATAATATTTTTCCTCATTGAACCAATAGGGATGCATAGTTTTTTTCCTTTGAAGAGGTAGCAATCTTGCATAAAATGTTCACCTTGATTAAGATCCATGTTCCCAGTGACTGGATTCTTTAATTGTTCCACAATCTCCTGAAAATTATTATCATATGCCTAAAGATCCTTTAATGCAGCAAACCCAATTACTTGTTTTCCATGGTTGTCAAAAGAACAATGTGCTGACTCAAAGCATATGCGACTTGATTTTTCTGTCTTGATTTGTGATTCAAAACAAAGGTGTAGCCTTGTAAGAAAGAGACCCATTTTGCATGTCTATTGTTCAATTTATTTTGGGTGTTTACATATATTAATGCAATATGTTTAGTAAATAACACAAACTCCTTCATCACTAGATAATGCCTCCAATGTCGCAATGCTTTCACAATTGCATAAAATTATACATCTTATGTGGAGTAGTTATTTCTTACCACATTCAATTTTTCACTAAATAATGAAAATGGTCTACCTGCTTGGTTAAGTACATCTCCAATGCCTGCATGTGAAGCATCACAGTCTACATCAAACACTTTATCAAAATTTGGTAAGGCTAATATGGGTGCCTCAATTACCTTCTTCTTCAAAAACTTAAAACTTTCCTCAGCTTCCTTGGTCCACATGAATGTCTTGCCTCTTGTGCAATCTATTATGGGTGCTACAATACTGCTAAAATTTCGAATAAATTTACTATAAAATATGGCCAACCCATCAAAACATCTTAACTTTGTGATGCTCCTGGGACTAGGCCACTCCAAAATTTCTCTGACCTTCTTTAAATCCATCTTGCCTCCCTTTGTCGAGATGACAAAACCCAGGAACTAAAACTTTCTTGTAGGAAACTACATTTCTTCAGGTTTGCATAAAGTTGATGTTTTCTCAATGCATCCAATATAATTTTTAAATGTTGCAAGTGATCTTATTTTTTGTTACTGAAAACTAGGACGTCTTCAAAATACACAACAACAACCTTACCAATATAAGGCCGAAGCATAGTATTCATTAACCACATGAAATTTCTAGGAGCATTGGACAACTTGAATGGCATCACCATCCATTCATATTGTCCATCCCTAGTCTTGAAGTCAGTTTTCCATTCATCCCCTTTGCAAATGTGGATCTGGTGGTCTCCACTTCGCAAATCAATCTTACTAAAATATTTTGCTCCGACTAGAAAATCCATTATGTCATCCAACCGTGGTATATGAAACCTATATTTGATGGTAGTTTTATTGATTGCTCTACTATCTGTGAACATCCTCCATGTATTATCCTTTTTTGGAGTCAACAATTCAGGTACAACACATGGACTCATGCTTTCTCTTACCAAACCTTTCTTTATGAGTTTCGTTACTTGTTGGTTGAGCTCTGGATGTTGTGTAGGACTCATCTTATAGGTTGTCTCATTAGTTAAAGATGATCCCGAGATCATATCAATGTGATGTTGAATATCCCTCTTTGGTGGAAGACCATCGGGTAGTTCATTAGGGATAACATCAACATATTCTTCTAGTAACTTGGTCACTTCAGTAGGAATTGGTATGTCTCCCATGACTCCTTTTTGCACAATTAACACATAACAAAATCTCGTTGCCTTTATTTCCTTAACAAAATTTTTTTCTGACAACATATTCTCAATTTTTCCCTCATCCTTAAGGGGAAATAGATGACTTTCGATCCATCCTTCCAAAAGGTGTAGCTATTCTTTCCTCCATCACGCACGAATTTTCTGTCATATTGCCAAGGCCTCCTCAATAATAGATGGCATGCATCCATGGGAATGAAATCACACCAAAATTGATCTTTATAAGTCTTACCAATGGAAAACTTAATCAAACATCTTTTATTAATGGTGACTTAATTCCCCTTTTTGAACCATGCAATTCAGTAAGGATGGGGATGTGTTTCACAGTGTAATTTCAAATTATCTACCATCTCTTTGCAAACCATATTCTCACGACAACCACTATCAATAATAACTTGACATACCTTTCCCCCATAAGTGCATCTGGTTCAAAAAATATTTTTTCAAAGCCAAGAATATTCATTTCTGCTACCCTGCCTTTGCTCGTTTTTTTGGAATCACCATTGACCTCTGTATCATGAAACTCTCCCCCATATCATGTGGGACTTCAGATTCAACTCCTTCTTCATTCTCATCTTGGACCAAGTTCAAACTAGCTTGTTGTCCTTGATTTGACTCTTGTATGTTATAACTTGGGAATTCATATGATCGACGACCCTCTACATCACACCTTAAAAACACATACAATATTCCTCTACCACCACCGTAACCTCTACCCCTCTGAAATCCTCTTCCTTGTGGCTGATTCAGGTTATGTTGTCGAGTATCTTTTTCTTTCTCAGCTCCTTGGGATGATTCATGTCTGCCATAGTTAAAACCACCCTGTGAGGCAGACGATGTACCCCTCCTTGCTCCTCTATTCCTTTGAGAAAATTTTTGGTTTATCTTTTCCTTGGCCTTTAAGGCTAATTGACACACCTCTTCCATGCTGCAAACTATATGCATGCTTAGTTCATCTTGAATAGAAAATTTTAAACAATTCACATACCTTGCAGCCAATTTCCCATCAGTTTCCTAGTGCTCCACGTGAATGGACAACTGATAAAAATAAATTGTGAGTTCCTCCACGGTGGACAAGTTCTGCTTCAAGTTATGAAATCTACGAAAAATGGTTTGGGCATAGTCTAGTGGAAAAAAAAAATATCATACTTTTTTTTCCATCTTGCTCCAGGTATTAATTTTTTCTTTTCATTTTCTTACTCTTTATTTATGAACATCATCCCACCAGATCATGGCATGACCCTTCATCTTGGTGCATGCAAATTTCACCTTCTTTTCCTTTGGCATAGGATACGATTCAAAAAATTTATCCATGGTGTTCAACCAATCTATTAAATCCTCTGGTTTAAGATTCCCTGCAAATTCTGAAACTTCCATCTTGATCCTGTCATTTCTCCCTTCTAGAGCCCTAAGCATAATTTCTTCAAAACACACGTGCTTTAATTGTTATTCTTCGTGTTCTTCATGTTCTTATTCATGATATATGTGTTGATATACATTTCCTTGGTATGTCTCCTCATCAAACACTTCTCTTTGTATTATTCTTTGACTAACCGGTATTCTTGTAAGATCTGCTACTTGCCTTTGGATATTTTTCATATCTCTGCACATCTGAGCAAGACATGCTCTTCCTCTTCCTCTTCTAGCCATATTCTCGCTCTGATACCAAATTATGTAGCCAAATCCTGAGATTCATTCACAAGATCAAATAAACCATGAAAACAAAGGAGAATGGAAAAATAAATCTCTTTTATTCCTTCTCCATCCTAACAATTACAATCAAATTTCAACCCCTTATAACTACTATCTGGGATTAAATTCTTGCATGACTCTAAAAATGACCACTAACTAAGAGCCAAATAGTGTGACATTATTTTTCAACTCGGTTTTCTGATTAAGATCATAAACTAAGAGATAAATGATAATTGAAATATTAAAAATTCTCGTAAAAACACTAAAACCCCAATTTGAGGCCTTATATGAAGGAATCTGGCCCTGAAAAAGTGTCGAAACGATGTCCCATTAGATAAATCTGATCAAAACGGCAGTGAAATCTTCGATATGCAACTCCTCATAAAATTTCATCCCAAACGGATAGCCGAGTCAAAAGTTATGACCCTCGAAAAATCCCTGAAAAATCCCTACATCATTCTCCTCTGGTTGAAAAAAACGAAATTCCTGCAAGTTAATGTCTTCAAAATGTTTCCATTTAATCAGATCTAGGTTCAGTAAGTCACCCTCTGTAATCCACGTACTTTCTGTTGGTGATATGCCTTCCCACTGGACCAAATATCAGTTGTATTGGCCTTGCCGAGTATGAAGGGTCTTCTTATCTAAAACATGTGCAATATTTTCCTTTTTCTTGCTTGGAATGGCCTGTTGCAAATCCACCTCCGCCTCACTGTCATCACCCATATCCTCTCCATGAAAGATATAAAAATTATAAATGTTAAACACAAGGGATATATTGAGGTCATCTAGTAAATCGACCTTATAAGCATTGTCATTGATTTTCTTGAGAATATTGCATGAACCAATTTTCTTATACTTCAATTTGTCATAGGTTCTTCAAGGAAACCGCTCCTTCTGTAAATAAAACATCACCAAATCATTTTCATTGAATACTTGGTATCGTCAGTGAACATATTTGATAATTTTGTTATGTTCATTACTAGACTGCAACTTTTGTCTCACGTGTTGCTGCATGTTGAATGTGTTCTGCAAATGCTTCCCCATCATCATTGATCCTATCCCCAAGTGGTATATGCACCAAATCTAGGAAACTCATAGGGTTTCTACCATAAAAAACATGAAATGGAGATTTACCTGTAGATCTATTGTTACGAGGAAAATCTCTCTATGGCTAGGGTGAACCACAACAAACAGGTATGACTACATAAATCAACTCAATTCCAACATATGATATAAAAACTAATGTGCCAGAGGAGTAAGAAAGAGGCCTACCTCATCCAAACGTTTGATGATGTCCACCGTTTAGCACTTCGACCCAAATCTTTATACCTGCAACAAGTTCTGAACAAACAAGCAGAGCAAGCATATAGTGATAATATAACAGGTTAGCACATTAGCTCTTCCGATCTCACGTGTGTGATTGTTTATTTGGTCTCTGTCATTGTTATATTTTTATCTGCATTATTGTTTTAGATCAGATCTATAGCTAGGAAGGATAGATCTAGCTTAATAAGTGATAGATGCATGTTGTGTTGTTATTGTACTAGATCCACTTGATATTCCCCTGGTTGTAGACATCTTTGTCCTACAACCCCCTCATAGATGCTTCGAGTGAGACTGCATCTGCTTCACAGGTGTTGTCGAAAGGGCCAGTAGCTAGGGATTGTTGGTGTGCTCTAGGAGTTGAACCCTAGGTCTACCCCTATGCCAACAAATGGCTTCGTTGCTGGGACAAGAATCTTCTTGAGGGAATGTCAAGGTGGTTCCCATCGAAGAAAGAGATTCAAAAGTGGATAGAATATCAAGAAAGGGACTTCGTTGAAGCCCAGAACAAGAACCCTAAGTTGAGTACTGAAGATTGGCTACAAAGATACATCTTCATTGACATTCACAAGTATTTCTTTGGAGGAATCCACCAGGAGTTGTTTGATTGGTTGGCTAGGTTAGTTGATACACAGTTCAAGGTCAAATCTAGACCTCCTATGGTTTGGACATTGGTGTTGATCCAGAAGATCAAAGGAGTCGACAACGTTGTATCCATAGCAGTAGAACATTGGTTTGATAGCACCATTGGAGGGTATATCACTGAGTTTTCTATTGAAAAGTAGAATCATATAGCCAAGTTGAGAGATACTTTTTCAAAGGACCCAGAGGAAACTTTTTGCACTTTCTGAAGCTAAGAATCAAGATGTTGTTGCATGAAAAGAACATCTTGAAGATACAGTAGATCAGGAAGATTTGAAAAGGCTAATGTTCAATAATTCAGACAGCAACAGTGACACAGAAGCTGGAAATATGCGCAATGGGAGAGTATTTCAAGGGATTCACCTTAAGAACCTCTTTAAGCAAAACTATGGAGAAGAGGGTTTCTACAGTGGAGAAGAGGCAGATCTAACAGATGAAGAGCACTAAGAACACACCAGAGAAGAGGATGAAGTTGTTGAAGAACTTCGTCGAGATGAGCCAGAAACATCAGGAACTATGCAGACCACTGAAGTAAGTAGTATCAATCCCCCTGTTATCTCAGAAACGCTAAGTAATCAGAATATTTTGATGCACCAGAGTCCCTAGAGCACTATTACTAGTAGTTCAACATCTACTCAGACAGGAAACCTAGGAAGCTCCATGGCAGATGAGATGAGGCTCTCTATCTTTAGAGGAGATAGATCTGAAGATCCTAATCAGCACCAGTTCCTATGCGAGGCCATATGGAACATTACGAATGTTACCGATGAAGCTGTTAAAAGAAACCAGTTTAGCACTACACTGAGGGATCACGCGTTGAGATGGTATATGAAGCTTGTCCAAGGACTTGCACAACCTAAGCCACTGAATGAAATCAAGAAAACATTGATTGCAGAGTTTAAGAAACCTAATTCAAAGTCACAATGTATTACATAGTTTAAGGAGATCAAGAAGAAGGTAGCTGAACCTGTTTGGGAGTTCGATCAAAGATTCAAGACCCTAACAGGAAGATTGACTTTCAAGATTCCAGATGAACAGAATAAAGAATGGTTCATCGATGCTCTTTTACCACACATCAGAGTTCCTCTGATGCAGTAGAAGATTGTTTAACAGGCATAAGCCTTGGAGATCTCTGTGAAGCTTGAATCAGCCCCTATGGGAGAATCCATCTCAGGCATGAGCTAGATCTTGAGCCAGTTGACTGGTTTTTCTCTATAGGTCGAGGATATGAAGAAGGAAAAAGGGAAGGAAAAAAGAGAAGATATATGGTGTGTAAGATGCATATCAAAAGAGCATGACAAGGAACATTTCCCTCTATTCAATGAATACTTGGCTTCTGGAGCTCCAAGCCCCTTGAAGCAAGACACCTTACCCTAGTGTGAAGTATGAAGAAATTGACATCACCATGGTGAGTGCTATTATATGAAGAAGTATGCTCTAACACCCACAAACTTGTATTGCACATTCTGTAAGTTAATCGGGCATGATGACAGATATTGTAGGGCCTTTGACCTTATGCATGAAAGATCAAGAGACATATACAAGATCCAAGGTGAAGTACATCAAGAAGGAAACAATGTGTAGTATAACTCCCCAAGAACAGGAAATTTCAATCCTCGTGGAGGATACAGAGGATGAGGATGAGGAGGAGGAATAGGCTGAGGACGAGGACAAATAATTTGTTACAACTACGTGCAGCCAAGACATCTAGCAAGGGACTGTCAGAACCCTTGTACCACTTGCAGTTATTGCAACTCCTTCAAGCATGTCATTGAGGACTACCCTGTGCTGCTAGCCAAGCTTCAAGAAAGACGATGACCCTAGAAGAACCCACAAGTTCAATTGATCTATGTTAAACCTCATGGATCAGAACCTAGAGTCATTTTTATCACTCAAGGAGGCACTTCTATAGGAGAGGATATATTAACCCAACGAAAGATCACAAAAGACTCGGTTATTAGGAAAGATGCAGAGAATACTCAGGCTTTCGATGTGAATAAAGAAAGATAAATATTCAAAGAGGCAAGACAAGAGTTCAAGGGAGACCAAGGTTCTTCCTCGAAGACACGACCAGAAATCGGAGAATATGGGATGCCTCAGGCATTTGATCAGTCGGCTTCACCAAAAGGAGGAAAAGAGGTTAGTAAGCTCATCGAATTCTTATACACTTTTATTAAATTGATTCAGGATGACAATGTTGTAGAAGAGCTACAGAACTTAATTGGGCAGTATGAGCTAGGAAAGGTAGACCCCTTATTGAATAAGGAAGTACACCAAATTGGTAAGAAGAGAAGGAAAAATAAATAATTAAACTTGAATGCTCAGATAGGAGAATATAATATAGAATATGTGGTCCTCGACTTAGGGTCGGAGGTCAATGTAATGATGAAGCAAACTTGGGCACTAATGGGAAAAAGGAGGTTGATCTATTCCCCTATAAGACATAGGATGGCTAATGAGCAAGTTGTCAGCGCATTTGGATGATTAGAGCATGTCCTTGTGGACATCGACGGAGTTAGAAACTTTGTAGATTTTGAGGTAATTGAAATTGTTGATGACAGTTGCCCTTACCCTGCGTTGTTAGGAATCGATTGGGCCTTTAACAATTCCACTATAGTTGATCTGAAGAAAATATGTATGACCTTTGAAAGAGATGTCCTCCGGGTCATTTCACCCTTAGATCCAGATGAAGGTCTATGATACACAAATCCCATCAGAGAAGAAGACCATGCATAAGAATTGGAAAACATCTATAAACTAATATCCAGACAGCAAGATTACATCAACCCTATAGCCAATGGGAATATAAGATGGAAAAGTGACAGTGCATGCTCATTAGATTCAAAACAAGCATTGGAGAACTGGAAGAACCAGATGTATGAATTATCCACCAGAAAATGTGCTAGATCAACCAGAGAAGTTCGTTAGATCAGCACTGCTATCCCCACCTTTTAGGGATAACTAGGAGGTCATGTCTCAAGGCCCACAGGTCCTAAACATGGAGTACCGAGAGAAGGATTGACCTAAGCATGGCCTTGGAGGGCCCATCTTTTTATCTCATCATTTTTGTCTTGAAAACTGCATCCATCACCATCAGATTGGTCCTGTATCAGAAGAGGTTCTTTCTCCATGAGGTAATTAGTCCAAGTATCATGGTATGTGTCACTTTTGATCATTGAAACCTTTAAATAGATGCATCTAATTCCTTTTATCTCTAACAACTACTTAGATCTTACATTTTCTCACTTGACCATGTTTGGGAGGATTCATGGTGTGCCCTAGTATGCCTTTGTCTATAGGTTTTGGTTTTCCACTAGGGGGATTTCTGAAAATCCATCATTAGCTCCCATCATAGCACCACTCTTACATCTTGTTTCCCACTCAACTATCCCATTCCCCTTGTCCAGGCATTGGGTTGACCTATTTCAGGGTTGCACCTTACCTCATGGGAAGAAGGGGCTAAAAGCCCAGAAGGTAAAAGCAAGCTGGTAAAAGATAAAAGCCTAAAAATGAACCTCGAGATGCTTCACCCAGGGATCCCTGAGAAAGCAATAAAAATATTCTCAGCAAGAAACAAGAGGGACCCAAAAAAAAAAAAACAAGACCTAATCAAAGGATAGAGGGTATCATCATGAGTCAACCTATTAGATCCATGGGTACCTAGCAGTATGACATTGCCACCAGATGGTTACCACGCCAGGGTAGTGACTCTTGGTTGCATGGCCAAGGGAAAGGGGGTCTCATCATGACCCAGCCTTCTCATCTCTACAAAATTACATGTGCATAACGTTGTCATCTCCTGTCACCATGTCAAGGCAGTGTCCCCTGATTAGCTTTTTAACAAAAAAGAAAATAAAAGAATAAAAAGAATAAAGGCAAGAATGGGCTTGAAAAAAATTCATCCATGACAGGGACAGCTCGCTTTCTACAAAGGCACCCACAGGTAACATCTTTGCACCCTTGGCCATCATTTCACCCACAGGCTTTGACATCCCTTGACCACACCACCCACTTACATGTCTTGGAAGAGGTATTTATGGAAACTTGTCTTTTCTGTGGACAATATCCCAATAGGGAGCCTTGTCCTTTTCCCCAAACTTGTATTGCAGGCTTGGGTAACATCTTTGAGCTATTGATTGATGTATTAGGGATTTTATGCATGTGTTTAATAATATTAATGATGAAATTTGATTGACGTTTCCATGATCCTTGTGACTGATGAGCCCATGGAGGGTGTAGCCTTTGATGTGCAGGACCATACCCAACAGACAGGTACCATTTGGACCGATACACATGGGGTGATGATCATTTTAGACCTCCATGGGGCTGAATATCCCACTAGATGGATGTTGAGACCCCATCAGGGGTCAAATATAGGACAGAGGTTGATCAAAGTCTTTGCACCAGAGAAGAAAAGGATGTTCCACCAAAGGCACCCTAGCATAGCTTAGCCTAGGGGGATGAGCCCTTTTCACTAATATGTTGGCCTTGGAAGGCTTGGGACGTCACCTTTGATGACCATGATGTCATCCAGCCTATTGGATGCCTTTAGAGGTAGTATGGGCAACAGTGGCACGTGTGGCATGTTGGAGAAGCCCCTGGAGGGCTAACTTTTTGATCCAGGATGTTTCATTTTCCTTAGAAAGGGCTAGTGCCTCCCTTAGAGGGGATTTTACTCTCTTTTCTACTTATTTAGGGTTTTTATTTGACAATTTAATGTAAAATAGTATGATTTTGATAATTTGGCCTTGTCGGCCTTTTACCTGACCTAAAATGTAAAATTAGGTCAAAGTTTTGTATAAATGAGAGATTTTCACTCTCATTTTTTCATCACAACTTACTGACTCATCAGTGAGGTATGAAATTTGCGCCCTATCTTGGGTATTTTGGCTGATTTAAGGAAGGAACACTTGTTGAAGGAAGATTGTTTGGCATATTTTGGCAATTCTATTGAAGGAAGGTGTTACAACTAGGGTTTGCATACTATTTCATGGTGATATGTAAGTGTTTTTTCTGCAAAACTTCTTGAATGAATGGTTGTATTATTATATTCTTGCATATGTTTATAATTTTCTAATTGAAACCCTAGGTAACAAGCACACAAGTAGGTCCTTGTCTCATGTCCCCTGATAGAGAGTTTTTCAGCCATTGAAGAGGAAAAAGAGAGCCTAGTGATAGCTACACTACTTTCTCCTCTTCTCCCTTTGCTAGTTGTACATGTTTAAGCTCAAGAAGGAGAAGACATCCCAGGCCTAGGTTATCTACACTTAAGGTCATTTTCTTCTAGGGTTTGATGATAGAGCCTTGCTATAGAAACACTCTCCCTCATTTGACTCTCTTGTCTTGACTTTATCTTTCATGCTAGCCATTTTTTCCATCTAAGGAAGGAGGAGAGAGCATGAAAACTTGCCATAGAAACATCGAAGTGAGCCTCTCTCCCCTAGGGTTTTGTCTCTAAGGCACTACCATAGCAGCACTTCAGAGATCTTCCCTCTAGTCTTTGGTTGTCCTCCTTCAAACCTTGCATCCTCCTTTATTTCGACTCCATTTTACCCTAGAAGGCACTGATCCTAAGACCTCCAACATTGAAGTGAAATTGATCAACAAAACTCTCAAAACTCTTCAAATTTTAAACCCTAAATACACTAATCCTATCTCTAGCTAACCCTACAAACCCTAAGTTGTTGATGTCATCCCTGGTTATTACATCTTAATGCAGCAACGTTTTACTTTATGAGCAATTGAATGGTAGTTAAAGGCATTAATTAATTAAGTATTGATTTATTGCATTGAATGCCATATCGTTCTAGTATTTATTGGTGAAGTGACATTATCTTTCATTGCTATTTTATAAACATTGACTTCGTCAATATTTACTTTCAAATTGCTTATATTTAATACCATATAGTCGTTGATATATATATATATATGAAGTACTAACCAAGCCTGCATATATCAGTTCATAGTTGATTTGTTCTCGGACAAGGATTCTACTTGGTTATTTTTGTTGGCTATAAGTTGGACTATCTATTTTGGTGGTGATCTGTGAAAGGGGAAACTTGTCATTATCTGATTATCCTTTAGCCTCTTCAAAGCCCTAGGTCACTGGGGATGTCTCCCCTGGGCCTAACCTCCCTAAAGAGAAAGAGTCTTCCCATCGTGGTGACATTGGGTGGGATAGGTTCATGTTATGCCAGTTTGGCCTTCCGTATCATAGCTTTTTATCCTAGCTACAAACTATGTGATAACATTTTGGCGTCATTGTTAGGGAACACTGAGTCAATTCTCCTCAAATGACAAATATTTTCGGTAAGCCTTGCCTCAAGAGCCTTATCTTACAATCTTACCTGGCGACTCCACTAGGGTGTTTTCCTTTTTCTTTAATAGTTTCAAGTAAACTATTTGATGACTCCACAAACCAAAAAGAGGTTCAATAATCCTCCTTTGTCTTTCAGAAGGAAGCCTCCCAAGAATTCTCATGTTGTCAAATCACTCTTCGAGAAAAGCCTTCCTTTAAGAATCATGTCTAGCTCTCAGACCACTACAACGAACCCAGCCAACAATCATAGATAGTGGTCATATACTCTTTTCAAACTGTTAGACATGTCAGCCATACTAGGCTACCCTAGGCAAATGCCACCTAAGTATGAGAAGTGGTTACCTAAATTCACCAGTACTAATGCAATTAGTGTTGAAGAGCACATGAGCAGCTTTTGGGCATTTTTTCAGCTTCATCCCATTAGTGATGATGTTGAAGACTTGGTCATGAAGTTGTTCTTCGCTACTCTTTATGATGCCTTGAGGCATTGGTACCTGATCCTCCCTGATGGAAGCATTAAAACCATGGACAGACTTGAAGAGGCGTTTCTCAAAAGATGGAGCATCAAAGAAGACCCTAACATGCTCTTCACCCGACTGAATAACCTTTCCAATATGAAAATGAGTCCATTTGGGAGTTCCATAATAGATTTGAGACTTTGTTGCAAAGGATCCCTGCAAGCCATATCTGAAAGATGATTACCTCGTCCATGTTTAAACCATATATTTAAATGGCCAACCAGGGTATCTTCTTAGAGATAAAAAAAAAAAAACCCAATCCATTCAGGAATCCCAAGAGCTCACCACTAAAATAGAGGGAAACCTCCTTTCATCCAAGATTGAGCCTTTTGCTAATCCAAGGGGGAGAATAGACACCAAACCAAAAATAGTTCACAACGCTGAGCCTACTTCAGACCTGTGTGCCAGTATCACCAAGGTGCAAGCCTCTATGGATGGTATCATAAAAAATCAAGAGAAAATGATAAGTAGGATTGTCAACTTGGAAATATCTCAGACCCAAGCACCCAGGGTCACGTACAAAGGGAAATTCTAGAAGGGGAGCCAATTTTATAAACTAAAGAATGAGAAAGAAGTTCCAAACACATTGGCCCCTACAAACATTGTTGATGAAAATCCTTGGTGCCTAGAATGCAACGAAGCACATTGGGAGCATGAGTGTCCTTACAGTAATGGCCATCAGCAAGTCAACAACATGGACCATTTCATGGAGTTTCCTCAAATAAATATCACCGATTCAGAACATCAAGAAGTTGTAAAAGAAGTAGCCAATTCAGCAAAGATGGTGTACAGAAACAATAATTTTAGGTGTACAGAAGAAAGAAGTTGAACCAACCTACTATTGACCAAGAAAATCCCCCACCCTTGGAAATGCGTCTTCCCAAGACATCCAAGGCTAGGAAGGTTGACCTAAACTTTGACTTCGAAGGGGAATTATCAAAAATGCATGTAAACATTCCCCTCAGAGAGACCATTAAGATCCTGTCTATCAAAGAACGCTTTGACATTTTCTTTCTGGGATCAAATGAACCCATGGACCCCCCTATTATGTTGCAATCTGATCATTTCAGGGTCCAATATGGTGAGAACCCTCCCTTATTCATGACTTTAATGATGAATAGAAAAAGCCTCAACAATTGCATGTTAGATACAGGGGCAAGTGCCAACATGATGTCACTTAAAGTCATGTGACAAATGGGTTTGAAGGTTACACGGCCTTACAGGAATGTATGTGGCTTCGAATCTAAATCCATACCCACACATGGGGTAGTCGAGAATGTGGAAGTTTTCCTTAAGGAGTACCTAGCAAAAGTAGTCCACATTGACATCGTGGTAGTTGACATCCCAGATGTGTGGGGAATGTTGTTGTCTAGGAAATTCGCTGCAATGTTGGGTGGCACTCTCAAGATGGACCTCACGTTTTTTAAATTTCCTTTAAAAAATGGAACAATAGGTTGTCTCCTAAATGTTCCAATAACCAGAGACCATGTGCAAGATATTACTCACCCCATCAACAATGAAAAGGCACAAGACAAGATGATACAAACCCTTCAAAAGTATTCTCCAGAAGATATACCCCAACAAAGAGGAATAACAACAACTCCTAAATGAATTCAAGAGAAATGAGATTGGGATGGTGAAGATATTAAAGAAAGTTGAAGATGATGTACAAATCCACCCATCCCAACATAAAGTATTTACAGCAGAAGCCCAACCTCCTCCCTCAGCACAATACACCAGGGTTGTCCAGGGAATGACCAAATACAAAGTCAGAAAGTACAAGGAGGGAGACATGGTATGGATGTGGGATACGCAGAAAGGAGAGCCAACTAATGTTAAAGGAAGCTCTCAGTCATGGCTCAGAACCTTCAAAGTTGGAATGGAATCAGTTGACAACTCATACTACTTGTCCACTTTGGAGGGAAGAAGGCACCCATTACCAATCAGCGGGCACCTCCTCAAACCCCACCAAGGTGGTGGGACCTGAATTCATAGGTAAGTTCAGGTAAGTAGGCATTTTTCACTCATGTATTATATCATTTGCATTACATGTTAGTTTGCTTTTATATTCACACTTATTGATTGTTCTCTTTCAGTCTATATTTATATCCATATGTATGTTGGGGTGGCATTACCACCCCAATTTTGTTGTTGATACCTATAACACACCCCCGCTACAACTTAATAAATTTTTTCCTTTTCTCGAGGGATAGAACCCCTGAAAACCTACGGAGCTTAGCAAAGGCTGCAGACACCACCTCTGCCTTGATAGAGTCTCTGTGCAACCTTCTGGTCTCAATGATCGTTTAGTTCCTTTTATGAGCCGAAGCGGCCTCTTTTGATTTCCAGCTAAAATCTTCTTCCAATCAATCCACAGGTCCTTCGAAAGTTCCCCTATGTGAATAGAACTAGGCACGAGCTCCACGACTCCCAAGCGACCACAATGTTCTGACCAAGTCCTATTCCCAAAGGCACTTGTCGCAACTCGCCATCTCATGAGTTCATGAGTCGAAGCTCTTGACTCCTCCTTTCCAATATTGCAATACCCGAGATCACAAAATGGGTATATCTCCCTTCTGTCATTGCCCTCCACGCGTGACCACCGGTTAGGATAAACACTAGCTCTCGACGCAATTCACGACTTTGCAAGTCGAAGGGTTGAACCTCCATGCTCTTCCCGTGTGAACCTATGAGACTTGAAAGTCAATGAAGGTTGACCTTCCTTTTGCACTTCCTGCAACTCCTCACTTCACGAGTTGTAGCGATGAGCTTTCATGCTCTTATCCCATGAATCCCTGAGACGCAAGAAGTCAACAGAGTGTTGAATTCTTCTCCCCAGATGACGCATGTCCACCTATCAACCACACAAGCCCCATCTTCTAGTCCTGCCATGTGTCCCTTCTCTTGTGCCTCAACTCTCGGCACTTCATGACTTCTACAGTCGAGACGAGGTCCTCTCAACCTCCGAACCCCCAAATGCACGATATGCGATGGGGTTCCTGATCCAACAATCCTCCCATGACTTGGATCCAAAAAATTTCTCCGCTCCTCGTTATTTCGCAACTTCACAAGTTGTGGCGTCCAACCTTGGCACCTTCCCTTCATGGAACCCCGAGAAGCGATGTTAGCTTTCCCTCTCGCATTCTCGCTACTTGTGACTATGCAAGTTGAAGGGTTGAACTTTCATTCCCTTATCTCACGAATCCTCGAGATGCGAGAGGTCAATGGGTGTTGACTCCTTTCACTAGGAGACACATGTCTTCCTATCTATCACATGGGCCCACCTTGCAGTTCTACCACGTGTCCCTCATCCCCAGCTTCGGCACTTCGCTACTTCGCTTCCCGAAGAGCTACCTCTTTTGTATCCTGACACCCGAAGTGCCGAGATCCCGAACTCCTCGCTACTCCTTATCACAACTAGTGGCTTCAGGACTTTCGAGACAAAGTCTCGACCTCCTATCTGTCGATATGAAGAAATGACAAAATTTCAACACGTCATCAATGCGGGTCCCACAATAGAACTTCCTACCTTTTTGGAGTTTCAGATTTTGCGACTTCGCGAATCCTGATGCTAAGCTTTCAGTTCTTCAACCCATGAAACCTTGAAATACCGAGTTTTGATGCACTTCACCAATAACTGGCTCACACAAATCTTTTCTCCCCTTCGTTACTTTTCCTTTTGTGACCTCGCCAATCTTGAAGCAAGGGTTCTAACCCTTCAACTCGCGAATCCACGAAATGAGATTACGCGAGTGATCCAACAGTCTTTTTCAAATTAGATCCTACTGTCCGATTTATCCCAAACTTAAAACTTGAAAATAGTCTTACCATAACTCCCTTGCTCCTCTGCAAGATCTAATGGCTCTCGAGACTTTGTGAATTATCCACGGAGAATTCTGATCATCCAATGCCTCCTTGACGACTCTTGCAAAGCAAACATGGTATTCCTTCGCTGCTATTTCTGGATTTCAAGAGGATCATTCTTCCTCGTACAGGGTTACTAAGACTTGTGCCTTCAAATCCTTTTCCAGGTTCTTGGTGAGCTTTCTAAGAAGGGTGTCTCTATGGGGAGATCTATCTAGGGTATTACCTGAGATGGATAAGGGTATAGATTTCCCAAGAATAGGCTTGAAGTATGAATTAATTCAATATGCGTATAAATAGTGATTTATAAAACATAAGCCATATGTAGTCTTTCCATTATAAGCGTGCAACCACCATTTCTAAATCAAAACACTACACAGGCAGTCTTATACTCAAACCATTCATAAAAATGCACAGACTGTGAGCATACATGTCAGCATATAAATTTCAAGATGCAAAATGTAAAACACTTATCAGAAATAACACCAGATGTCATTGCAACTGCTAAGAGGAGTGCTCGTTTCCACCCAACCGTAGGCTCAGTGACTCCCAATGAATTTACCACTAGCCACCCTTGAGTTGAAACCACGATGTTGCGAGACTATGTCTCTGTTTGTCAGTGACTAAGAACGAAGGTTACTCTCCTTCATCTCCTCTGTCACTCACTCTATGTTTTTCCAGAGTTCTCTTTCTTCCTTCCCTCGTGTCTGCCCATGATCGCCCACACTTCCTGCATTTTCTCTATTCGGCGAGGTTGCATGTGGCATGATTTTCCTCGCAGTGGTCAGGTCTGAGGGCTCAACGAATGGGTGATTCACCCCCATCCCTCATTACTCATGAGGATCCCTTTACCTACCAATCCTGACGAGTCATTTAATTCGGGGCCAGCGAGCCGCTCTTGGTTCTCCGGGCCAGTGAAGTCCAAATACGGTATTGGTCTTTGGTTGAAGTTAATGCCACCATTCCAGGTGCCTTCCACCACCTTTCTTCAGCCATCGTGGTCTCTTTTTTAGCATATCCCATCTCAGCAGTCCTGCAATATATATTCATAATATTATTCACATCCATTGACCTTTTTCACAAGGTCCATTCACATCACACATTCACATTTTTGTGTTTGCCACAGTTCTTGGCCAGTATAGTTATTTTTACAAACTGGGAGAAACAGGGTTATATAATTCCCTCCCCCTTAAAGGAACATCGTCCTCGATCTTCTTATCTATCAACATGACATGCATGTACAGAAGTAAACAAAATCGGATATGTCTGTCTCATGGCATCCTGCATTTCCCATGTAGCCTCATCTGGGCCAAAATGTATCCACTGCACCTTTACCTATGCAATGGTTTAGTTCCGGAGCAAGGTTTCCTTTCTGTCTAGTATGCATTGAGGTTCTGGTAGAAATTCTCCCTCCAATTCCACCTAAATCACAGACCAATCAATTATATGGTTAGCATCATGTACATATTTCTTCAATAATGAGACATGGAAAACATTATGTGCTCTGACTATGGGAGGAAGTGCTAGCCTATAGGCTACAGGTCCCACTCTATCTAGAACCTCAAAGGGTCCACAATACCAAGGTGCCAACTTGGCACAATCTCCCATTTTCAGAGAACTCTTCCAGGGTCTAACTCTGAGATATACATGGTCTCCCATTTTGAACTCTCTTGGAGTTCTCTTTTGGTCGACATAAATTTTCTGTCGGTTCTGGGCGACCTTCAGGTTTTTTTTTATCTGAGTCACGTGTTGTTCCATTTCTTTCAACATGTCAGGTCCAAAAGAAATCTTGTTTACGGGATTACTCCAGTTGACTGGAGCATTACACGGTCTACAATAGAGGGCTTCAAAGGGGCTCATCTTCAAGGATGTTTTGAAGTCGTTTTTGTAGGTGAATTCTACCAATGGAACGTAGTATTCCCACTTCCTGGGTTGATGCATTACATGCATTCTTAGAATGTCTTCAAGTATTTGGTTCACTCATTCTATTTTTCCATTAGTTTGAGGGTGATAGGTGGTGCTAAACAACAATTTGGTCTCTAGGCCAGCCATCAGTGATTTCCAAAAGTTAGAAGTAAATTTTGTGTCTCTTTCAGACATGATCTCTTTTAGCATACCATGCAGTCTAAATATCTCCTTCATGAATACCTGAGCAATGTCTATTTCCTTGTAAGTCGACTTGACAGGGATGAAGTGAGCATACTTGCTCAATTTATCCACCACCACCATAATGGTGTCATTCTGTTTGTTTGAGGTTAGTAATCTAGTGATGAAATCCATGGATATGGTTTCCCATTTCCATTCTAGGATTGGTAAAGGCTGCAATAATCTTGTTGGGTGTCGATGTTCTACTTTAACCTATTGGCACTCTATGCATTTGGCCAAGTACTCAACTATGTCTTTCTTCATTCCAGGCCAATAGAATTGTCTCCTAGTGGCTGTGATCATCTTCTGGTATCCTGGATGACCAGAATAGGGTCTTTTATGTAGTTCATCTAGTATGAACCTCTTCAAGTCATCACAATCTGGAATATAAAATATGATTTTGTAAGTGAGAAGACCTCCTTCGGTCATCTGGAAGCCTTCATATTTTACCCCAGTGGGCTCTTGTTGTAGGTACGAGGTCATGGTATGGACAAATGGATCTGTCTTTTGTGCATTTCTTACTCTTTCTTTGACATCCGTCTCACAGGTGCTCACCGCTGCCAGGTGAATCGTTTTCATACTTCTGCTAAGGGCATCAACCACCCTATTTTCCTTTCCTTTAATGTGTTTGATTTTGAAATCAAACTCGCTAAGGAGGGCCATCCACCTAGCTTGTCTAGCATTGAGCTTTGGTTGATCAAACGGATATCGCAATCCACAGTGATTTGTCATAAGCACAAACTTTCTTCCCAGGAGGTAATGCCTCCACATTTTCAAGGCATGCACTATGGCAGCTAGTTCTAGATCATGGGTCACATAATTGACTTCGTGCTCATTCAATTTTTGGGATTCATAGCAGATCACACTTCCTCCTTGCATAAGGACTCCTCTGAGCCCTTCCTTACAGGCATCTGTGCACATGAGGAAGTCAACTTCTGGATCGGCGATTTTCAGCACAGGTGCATGGGTCAGTAGATGTTTCATGGTTTAGAATCTTTCTTCACATTTCTATGTCCACAGGAATTTCATCCCCTTCTTCTGGAGGGCAGTGATTGGACAACCAATCTTGGAGAATCCTTTTATAAATCTCCTATAGTATCCTACTAGTTCCATAAAGGATCTGATGTCTGAAACATCCTTTTGGATAGGCCATTCCATGATAGACCTAATTTTGTCAGGGTCTACCGCTACTCCTTCTTAGGAGAGAACATGGCCTAAGTAATGTATTTGCTTCTGGAAGAATTCACATTTGCTGAATTTGGCATAGAGATGATGTTCTCTTAGCACTTGCAGCACAAGTCAAAGATGCTCTTCATGCTCTTTTCTATTCTTGGAGTAAATTAATATATCACCAATAAAAACAAGCACAAATTTGTCTAGGAATTTGCTGAGTACATTGTTCATCAAGCACATAAAAGTGGCAGGGGAATTGGTCAACCCAAATGGCACTACCACAAACTCATAGTGACCATACCTCATTCAGAAGTCAGTTTTATGGATGTCTTCACCCTTGATTCGGACTTGATGGTATCCCGACCTCAAATCAATCTTTGAGAAAATAGACGCACTCCCCAATTGATCGAACAGGTCATCGATCCTGGGCAAGGGGTACTTTTTATTTATGGTTACCTTATTGAGTTGCCTATAATCTATACACAGTCTAAGGGTCCCATCCTTCTTTTTCACGAACAAGATTGGTGCTCCCCATGGAGACATGCTAGGTCGAATATAGCCTTTATCCATCATTTTTTTTAATTGCATCTTGAGTTCAACTAACTCGGGTGTGCTCATCCGGTAGGGTGTCCTAGACACTGGCACCGCTCTCGGTACAAGTTCTATCGATAATTTTATGTCCCTTCTCTGAGGTAAACCCAGTACCTCTTTCGAAAACACATCTCTGTATTCTCTCAGGATAGGGTGATTGTCAGGGCTTGGTTTGTCACCTTCGATTGTTTTCAACACCTGTATTGCATATAGGTTACATCCCTTTCGGCAATACTTTCTCACTTGTAGAGCTGATATTTGTCTCACCGAAACAGGTTTTCGAATCCCTTGAAGGGTTATCTTTTTCCCTTCTTTACTTACAGATTCTAAGGTTTTGTGGTAACAGTCTGATTTGGCCTTATGGGTGGCTATCCGGTCCATACAAATCAGTAGATCATACAATCCCAGGGGTAATAAGTTAAGGGTTGTTTGGGTGGGGAATTTACCCAACATCAATTGCCAGGCTGGTATAACCTCTGCTACCCTTCTTTTGGTGCCAGTGGCCAATTGTACCAACCATGGCTTGGTATGTTTTTGTGGCTGTAGTTTAAACTTATCAACAGCTTTAGGGGCTATATAACTCAAATTTGAACCAAGTTCAATTAAAACAGACACTAGATGGTTGGAAATCATACCTTCTATTTCCACTATTGAAGCTTGGTGGTCGGCTTGGTTATTATCCAAGGCTGCATAAATTTGTGGCTCACTCCTGGCCACATCATTGATGGTAGTAGCTTCTTGGATGTTATAAATCCTCTGAATATTATGTTGTCGGTGTGGACAGTCTCTCAATAGATGTTCTTCCCCACAACCCCATCATTTCAAAGGTTCTCTCTTTGGGTTATCAGTCTTCACTGATATGGATCTAGAAGTTTTATTTCCGCTCAAGGAGGTAAACTTCTACTGGTGCATACTCCGAGCTAAGAAGCTCATTCTTGGGTTCTTCTTATAGTTCTTAAATCCTGGGGATTTAATTCTCCTTTTCTGAAATCTTGGACTATTCTTTTGTTTCCATCCTTCGCGAGGTTCTACTCGATGCCCAAACTGTTCATGACAATAGGTTGCCTTTCGAATAGTGCCTTCTAGAGTCTTTGGCTCATCAAATTCAATTCTATTCCAATAGTCCTTAGGTAGTCCACTAATGAAGCATTGCACCTTTGCCTTTTCTGCTTTTATATAGGGTACATACCTCAACAAATCGGGAATTTGTTGACATAATCTTCTATAGTGAGTTGTCCTAGTTTGAGTTCATAAAACTCTTTAGTCTTTTCGTCGAAATATTTTTTCGACATATACTTCTTCCAGAAGTATTTTCTCAAACCCTTCCCAAGAAAGGTCCTCTTCGTGAACCCCTTTCACATTCTTAAGGTCTTCGCACCAAATGGAAGCCTCTCCATTCAAGTTGAAGGTGGCCACTCAGGCCTTCATATTTTCTAAAAAGTCATGGACTCTGAAATACTTCTTTAGTCCAAGCAGCCAGGCCTCTACTTCCTCTCCCTTCTTTATTTCACCATCGAAGGAGGGTGGTTTGGCTTTTATGAATTCTTTGAAATTTTTACCTTTGGAAGGATTTTGCTTCTTCTGTTTCTTTCGGGAATAGGAACTAGTTCTGCTACTAGAAGAGCCCTCTGAATCACCAACTTCCTTCTCAGAGGAATCATCCGACGCTTGTCCTTTACCTCTGGGGTGGACCTTTTTCGAGGTTCTCCTCTTAGTGTGACCACTGACATGACCATGTTTTTGAGTTTCAAGTTCATGTTGCATTTGTCTTTGTAGATCGGATAAACTCTGCAGTAAAACTGCGTTAATTTCTGTTTGCTTTTCTTGTTCTTTCATCATCCTTTCATTGTCGGCCTTATAGCTTTGTAATTTGACCATGAGGCTCTTCACAGTCTCAGCTAGACTTGGAGGGGTCCCTACTACCCTCCTTTCATCAGACTCTTTGTCTCTATTGTGGGAGCCTTCTCCCACTTCTTGGTGAGTCACCATACTATGCGTTGATATTTTCCCGCGGTTGATCTTCTGCTTGTGTGTAAAAGGAAAAACGTTGATTGTTAGTCAATATTTATATTTATTTATATCCAGTACATAATTCATATTTTCACATGTACACACACACAATAGGGGTTTGTCATTCTTAACTTTGTCTTTTGATTAGGAAGTTTAAGATGGGGGGGGTTACTCTTTTTAGGAGTGTTCCAAATGGAGCTTCTGCACAACCTGTTCATGAGCCTAAGAAGGCCAAGTGTTGTAACCATGCTTTGATACCAATTTGTAACACACCCCCGCTATGGCATAGTAAAATTTTGCCTTTTCTCGAGGGACAGAACCCCCAAAAACCTATGAAGCTTAACACAGGCTGCAGACACCACCTCTGCTTCGACAGAGTCTCTGTGTAACCTACCAGTCTTAAGGATCATTCAGTTCCTTTTATGAGTCGAAGCGGCCTCTTTTAATTTCCAGCTGAAATATTCTTCCAATCGATCCATAGGTCCTTTGAAAGTTCCCCTATGTGAACAGAACTAGGCACGAGCTCCATGACTCCCAAGCGACCACACCACTATGACCAAGGCCTATTCCCAAAGGCAGTTGACGCAACTTGCCATCTCATGAGTTCGTGAGTCAAAGCTCTCAACTCCTCCTTTCCAATCTCGCGATACCCGAGATCACAAAATGGGTATAGCTCCTTTCTATCAGCACCCTTTGCATGTGACCACCAGCTAGGCTAAACACTAGCTCTCGTCACAACTCGTGACTTCGCAAGTCGAAGGGTTGAAACTCCATGCTCTTCCCGTGCAAACCTATGAGACTTGAAAGTCAGTGAAGGTTAACCTTCCTTTCACACTTCCCGCAACTCGCCACTTCACGAGTTGTAGCGATGAGCCTTCATGCTCTTATCCTATGAATCCTCGGGATGCGATAATTCAAAGGAGTGTTCACTTCTTCTCCCCAGATGATGCATGTATGCCTATCAACCACGCGGGCCCCACCTTGCGATCCTGCCACGTGTCCCTTCTCTTGTGCCTCAGCTCTCGACACTTCAAAACTTCTGTAGTCGAGATGAGGTCCTCTCAACCTCTAAACCCCTGAACGTACAATATGCGATGGGGTTCTTAATCCAATGGTCCTCCCACAACCTGGATCCAATGGCTGTCTCCACTCCTTGCTATTTCGTAACTTCGCAAGTTGTGGCGTCCAACCTTGGCACCTTCACTTCATGAAACCCCGAGAAGTGATGTTAGCTTTCCCTCTTACATTCTTTCTACTCGTTACTTCACAAGTCGAAGGGTTGAACTCTTGTTCCCTTATCTCACGAATCCCCGAGATGTGAGAGATCAACGGGTGTTGACTCCTTTCACTAGGTGACACGTTTCCGCCTATCTATTGCATGGTCCCACCTTGCGGTTCTACCATGTGTCCCTCTTCCCCATCTTCGGCACTTTGCGACTTCACTTCCTGAAGTGCTACCTCCTTTGTATCCCGACACCCGAAGTGTCGAGATCCCGAAATCCTCACTACTCCTTATCACAACTTGCGGCTTCAGGACTTTCGGGACAAAGTCTCGACCTCCTATCCGTCAATATGCTGAAATGTCGAAATTTCGACACGTCGTCAACGTGGGTCCCACAAAGGAACTTCCCACCTTTTTGGAGTTTTGGACTTCTCATTTTCATGAATCCTGATGCTAATCTTTCAGTTCTTCAACCCACGAAACCTTGAAATACCGAGTTCCGATGCACTTCACCAATAACTGGCTCACACAAATATTTTCTCCCCTTCGAGACTTCACCTTTCGCGACCTCGCGAATCTTGAAGCAAGAGTTTTAACCCTTCAACTTGCAAATCCACGAAATGAGATTACGTGAGTGAGCCAACGGTCCTTGTCGACTCAAATCCTACGGTCTGATTTCTCCCAAAATTAAAACTTGAAAACAGGATTACCTTAACTCCCCTTCTCCTCTGCAAGATCTAACGGCTCTCGGGACTTCATGAATTCTCCACGGAGAATTATGATCATCCAATGCCTCCTTGACGACTCTTTCAAAGCGAACACGGTATTCCTTCGCTGCTATTTCAGGATTTCAAGAGGATCATTCTTCCTTGTACAGGGTTACTAAGACTTGTGCCTTTAAATCCTTTTCCAAGTTCTTGGTGAGCTTTCTAAGAAGGTTGTCTCTATGGGGAGATCTATCCAGGGTATTACCTGAGATAGATAAGGGTATAGATTTCTCGAGAACAGACTTGAAGTCTGAATTAATTCAATATGTGTATAAATAGTGATTTATAAAACATAATCCATACACAGTATTTCCATTATAAGCATGCAACCACCATTTCTAAATCAAAACACTACACAGACAGTCTTATACTCAAACCATTCATAAAACTGCATAGACTGTGAGCATACATGTCAGCATATAAATTTCAAGATGAAAAATGTAAAACACTTATCAGAAATAACACCAAATGTGATTGCAACTGCTGAGAGGGGTGCTCGTTTCCACCCAACTGTAGGCTCAGTGACTCCCAACGAATTTACCACTAGCCACCCCCGAGCTGAGACCACGATGCTGCAAGACTGCGTCTCTATTTGTCAGTGACCGAGAATGAAGGTTACTCTCCTTCTTCTCCGCTGTCACTCACTCTGTGTTTTTCCAGATTTCTCTTTCTTCCTTCCCTTGCATCTGCCCGTGATCGCCCACACTTCCTGCCTTTTCTCTGTTCAGCGAGGTTGTGTGTGGCACAATTTTCCTCGCAGTGGTCAAGTCTAAGGACTCTACGGATGGGTGGTTCACCCCCATCCCTCATTACTCATGAGGATCCCTTTACCTACCAATCCTGACGAGTCATTTAATTCGGGGCTAGTGAGCCGCTCTTGGTTCTCCAGGCCAGTGAAGTCCAAATACGGTATTGATCTCGGTGGAGGTTAATGCCACCATTCTGGGTGCCTTCCACCACCTTTCTCCAGCCATCGTGGTCTCTTTTTTAGCATATCCCCTCTCAGCAGTCCTGCAATATATATTCATAATATTATTCACATTCATTGACCCTTTTCACAAGGTCCATTCACATCACACATTCACATTTTTGGGTTTGGTCCATTCACATCACACATTCACATTTTTGGGTTTGCCACAGTTCTTGGCCAGTATAGTTATTTTTACAAACTGGGGGAAACAGGGTGTTACAATACCTCTATCAATATTGAGCAGGTTTTCAAGTTATGCCATAGATTCTGAGGTTCTCATGCCATAGGGATCCCCGAGAAATCAATAAAAATATTCTCAGCAAGAAACAAGAGGAACCTGAAAAAAATAATAAAACAATACCTAATCAGAGGATAGGGGGTCTCATCACGAGCCAGCCTATTAGGTCCATGGGTACCTAGTAGTATGAGATTGCCACCAGTTGGTTACCATGCTAGGGTAGTGACTCTTGGTTGCATGGACAAGGGAAAGGGGGTCTCATCACGACCCAACCTTCTCATCTCTACAAAATTACTTGTGGGTAACGCTGTCATCTTTGGTCACCATGTCAAGGCAGTCTCTCCTGATTAGATTTTGAACAAAAAGGCAATTAAAAGAATAAAAAGCATAAAGCTAATAATGGGCTTGAAAAAATTCATCCATGACAGGGACAGCTCACCTTCTACAAAGGCACCCACAAGTAACATCATTGCACCCTTGACCATCATTGCACCCACATGGTTGGACATCCCCTGACCACACCACCCACTTACATGGCTTGAAAAAGGTCTTTCTAGAAACCTGCCTTTTTTGTGGACACTAGCCCAATAGGAAACCTTGTCCTTTTCCCCAGACTTGTATTGCAGGCTTGTGTAACATATTTGAGCTATTGATTGATGTATTATGGATTTTATGCATGTGTTTAATAATATTAATGATGAAATGTGATTGGCATTGCCATGATCCCTATGATTGATGATCCCATGGAGGGTGTAGTATTGATGTGCAGGACCATACCCAACAAACATGTACCATTTGGACCGGTACACATGGGGATATGATCAGTTCAGACCTCCATGGGGCTTAAGAGCCCACTAGATGGATGTTGAAACCCCATCAGGGGGAAAAGATAGGACAGAGGTTGATCAGAGTCTTTACACCAGAAACGAAGAGGACGTTCCACCAAAGGCACCCCGACATAGCTTAGCCTAGGGGGATGAGCCCTTTTCACTAAGATGTTGGCCTTGGAAGGCATAGGGAATCACCTTTGATAACCATGACATCATCCAGCCTATTGGACGTCTTTAGAGGCAGACTGGGCAGCATTAGCACGTGTGGCATGTTGGAGAATCCCCTGGAGGGCTAACGTTTTGCTTCAAGATGTTTCATTTTCCCTAGAAAGGGCTACCCCCTCCCTTAGAGGGGATTCTACTCTCTTTTCTTCTTATGTAGTGTTTTTGTTTGAAAATTTAATGTAAAACAGTATGGTTTTGATAATTTGTCCTTGTCGGCCTTTTACCTGACCTAAAATGTAAAATTAAGTCAAGGTTTTGTATAAATGAGATATTTTCACTCTCATTTTTTCATCTCAACTTACTGACTTATTAGTGAGGTCTGAAATTTGTGCCCTATCTTGGGTACTTTGGATGATTTAAGGAAGGCGCACTTGTTGAAGGAAGAATTTTTGGCATATTTTGGCAATTATCTTGAAGGAAGGTGTTACAACTAGGGTTTGCATACTATTTCATGGTGATATGTAAGTGTTTTTTCTGCAAAACTTCTTGAATGAATGGTTGTAGTCTTATATTCTTGCATATGTTTATAATTTGTTGATTGAAACCCTAGGTGACAAGAACACAAGTAGGTCCTTGTCTCATGTCCCCTGATAGAGAGTTTTTCATCCATTGAAGAGGAAAAAGATAGCCTAGTTGTAGCTACACTCCTTTCTCCTCTTCTCCCTTTACTAGTCATACTTGTTTAAGCTTAAGAGGGAGAAGACATCCCAAGCTTAGGTTATCTACACTTAGGGTCATTTTCTTCTAGGGTTTGATGATAGAGCCTTGTTATAGAAACACTCTCCCTTATTTGACTCTCTTGTCTTGACTTTATCTTTCATTCTAGCCGATTTTTCCATCTAAGGAAGGAGGAGAGAGCACGAGGCCTTTCCATAGAAACACCGGAGTGAGCCTCTCTCCCCTAGGGTTTTGTCTCTGAGGCCCTACCATAGCAGCACTTTAGAGCTCTTCCCTCTGGTATTTAGCTGTCCTTCTTCAACCCTTGTGTCCTCCTTTATTTTGACTCCATTTTACCCTATAAGGAATTGATCCTAAGACCTCCAGCGTTGAAGTGAAATTGATCAACACAACTCTCAAAACTCTTTGAATTTTAAACCCTAACTACACTAATCCTAGCTCTAGCTAACCCTACTAACCCTAAGTTGTTGACGTCATCCTTGGTTATTACATCTTAATGCAGCAACGTTTTACTTTATGAGAAATTGAATGGTAGTTAAAGGCATTAATTAAGTTAAGTATTGATTTATTGCATTGAATGCCATATCGTTCTAGTATTTATTGGTGAAGTGACATTATATTTCATTGCTATTTTATAAACATTCACTTCGTCAATATTTACTTTCAAATTGCTTATATTGAATACTAGATAGTCGTTGATATATATATATGAAGTACTAACCAAGCCTACATATATCAGTTCATTGTTTCTTTGTTCTTGGGTAGGGATTCTACTTGGTTATTTTTGTTGGCTATAAGTCAGACTATCTATTTTGGTGGTGATCTGTGAAAGGGGAAACTTGTCATTGTCTGATTATCCTTTAGCCTCTTCAAATCCCCAGGTCATTGGGGACATCTCCCCTGGGCCTAACCTCCCTACAGAGAAAGAGACTTCCCATCATGGTGACATTGGGTGGGATAGGTTCATGTTATGCCAGTTTGGCCTTCCATCTCATAGCTTTTTATCCTAGCTACAAACTGTGTGATAACAGGCACAATAGTGAGTAACTTACCCATATTTGATGGTCTGAACCCTCTAGAATCCTTCCTATCATATTTTGAAATAAGTGTAACAATACAACAGAGATTGTTGGCAATGGATGAGGCCTTGAAATCCACACCAACAAGATGGTGGGGGACACATAAAAGCAATATCAAAGACTGGACACAATGTCAAACCTTGATGACAACGCGGTTCTCAACACAAGAAGTAAGTTGTGAAGTAAGATATACCGGTTGAAGTTTCCCAAAGGACCATGTGAGAAGATGCGAAGAGGCCTAGAGTGACATTCCTTGAGAACAATGGGTGCATATATTCATTAACACATTGGATACGACCCCTATCAACTAGTACCTTCAAGCGAAGCTGGGCCTCGTCACTATATATTGGGAAGGTATGATTCAAAACTTTGTAACCACCTTTTTATTTGAAAGTGAATACCCTTCAGTATACCAAGCATTACAGATTGTGAGAAATAAGGTATTCAAGGAGGCATCTATCCTCCCTGTGGAACAAGAAGAAGACAAATGGACTGCACCTCTCCAAAAACTGCAGAGTTGCTACAACATCAATGTCGACGACAACGGTGATCCTAGGAAGGTAAACATCACTGAAACAGAAGGCCAAAGAGATGTGGAAGGACCAGAAGTTGAGATACCATTTATTGGTCATCCAATCAAGATTAAAAAGGTTAATATTGGAACAGAGGAGACACCAAATCTTGCCAATGTCAGAGATTATTGGGATGCTGCTACCATTGACAAGATTACAGAGTTGTTGCACGAATATCAAGACTTGTTTCCAACCAAATTCATTAATATGAAGGGAATCAAGGGACCTATGGGAGAGATGAGAATACCTTTGAAACTAGATGCGACACCAGTCAAGCAAAGACCCTACAGATTGAACCCAAAATATAAGAAAAAACTGAAGATCGAACTTGAAAGAATGTTGGAAGTAGGGATCATTGAACCTGTTGAAGAGTTAGAATGGATCATCCCTATGGTGGTGCAATACAAGAAGACATAAGAAATCAGGATATGTTTAGACCTCAGGAAGTTGAATGATGCCTATCTGCATGACCCTTTCCCTACACCATTCACTGATGAAGTATTAGACAATGTGGGAGGGCAGGAGGTATATTCTTTTACAGATGGATTTTCAGGATACCATTAGATCCGGATTGCAAAGGAGGACCACCACAAGATCACATTTTCCATAGAATGGGGATCCTACCAATATACAGTGATTCCATTTGGACTAAAGAATGCCCCAACCATCTTTTCCAAGGTGGTGGTCGAAGCATTCAAAGAGTTTTTTCATAAATTTTTAGAAGCATATTTTGATGACTGGACTGTGTTTAGTTTGTTGAAAAACCATATTGAATGTCTAAGTCTAATGTTGGATAAATTCAAGCAGTGTCAAATTGCTTTAAATCTGAAGAAGTGCATCTTCTTCTCACCATTTGGAGTGCCATTAAGCCATATCGTATGCAAGCAGGGATTGTTGGTTGATCCATCTAAAATTGCAATTATAGTTGATTTTCCACATCCCACTTCAGTCAAACAATTGCACACTGCACTAGGACATACTAGCTATTACTAGAAATTCATTAAAGGCTATGCCCAAATTACAACACCAATGGAGAAGTTGTTGAAGAAAGACTGTCATTTTTCTTGGACAGACGAATGCCAGCAGAGCTTCAACATGCTGAAACAAAAGATGGTCACTGCATCCATTCTGGTTTTTCTAGATTGGAGCAAATAATTTCATGTGCATGTTGATGCGTCTTCTATTGTATTAGGAGTAGTATTGGCACAACCTGGATAAGGGGATATTGACCATATGTTAGCTTTTTCTAGCAGGAATCTATCTACAGCTGAAATTAATTACACCACTACAGAGAGAGAAGGATTAGCCATGGTGTATGCACTGCAAAAATTCTGCCACTACTTGTTGGGAAAACACTTTAAAATGTTTACAGATCACTCTATGATGAAATACCTGGTCAACAAGACATTGTTGGGGGGACGAATATGAATATGGCTTCTGTTGTTTCAAGAATATGATTTTGAGATCATAGTTAAGCCAGGAAGAATGAACAAAGGTCCTGACCACTTGTCGAGGTTGGAACATGGCAAAGAACCCACCAGTTTGGAGGATACACTGCTAGATGCATAGCTTCTCACCATTATAAATATTGATGACCACTTCGTAGAGATAGTACAGTTCTTATCAATAGGAATGGCGCCTAGTGAGTATACAATTCCCCATAAGAAATAGCTAGTGGTGTGCGTTGCATACTTTTCACTTATAGTTGGTCAGCTATACAATATGGGACCTTATGAGATACTAAGGAGATGCGTTATGGAGACAGAGGGACCACTGATCCTCACAAAAGCTCATGAATCATGGCAGGAGGACATTATGCAGGGAAAGAAACTATGCGGAAGGTTCTGTAAGCTGGCCTTTGGTGACCTACCTTACACAGAGATGATAAAGATTATGCCAGATCCTGTGATGTGCACCAGAGAATTGGGAAACCTTCCAAATGAGATGAAATTCCATTAGCACCATAGATGACCCTACAAGCATATGAAAAGTGGGCCATTGAATTCGTGGGACCTATAAACCCACCAGGAAAGTGCACATGAGCAAGGTATATCATTACTACAACAGAATACTTAACCAAATGGGTCAAAGCCAGAGAAGTAAAATAATGTAATGAAACTACAATTGCGCACTTTATATATGATGATATCATAACCAGGTTTGGATGCCCCAAGATCCTTATGAGTAATCAAGGCACAGACTTCATCAATAAGACAGTTGAAGCCCTAACTGAGGAATTTGCAGTCCACCATCAGAAGAGTACACATTACCATCCAGAAGCAAATGGAACAGTTGAAGAATTCAACAAGATCTTGGAGACAACATTAACAAATATTTGCAGTGTGAATAATGATGACTAGGACTTAAGAGTACCTATAGTACTATGGGCCTATCGAACTACTTGCAAGAAATTAACAATGCAGACCCCTTTCAAGTTGGTTTATGGTTTCGAAGTTATTTTCCTGATGGAATACTTGGTACCAAGCTTAATAATTACTTCTTTTATAGGTATGGATGACACTGGTGTTGTTCAGGAAAGGCTCACACAGTTGGTTGAACTGAAAGAAGATAGATTCATTGTAGGATTCCACCAGTAGGTTGAACGAGAGAAGGCTTATCATGATAGGCACATCAAGAAGAAGGCATTCAAGTGAGGTGACTTAGTGTTGATGTATGATAGCAAGTTTATAAAACACACACGGAAGTTTAGAACGCATTGGCTCAGACCATATAAGGTCACCTATGTTACAGAAGGAGGAGCTATGCAATTGAAGACATTGAATGGAGAATGGAAAGAAGGATTGGTGAATGGGAGTCAGCTGAAGTTGTACTACGACAACCAGTCACCTCGCAGATCTCAGGAAAATCATGAAGAAAAGGGTCTAGGTACCAACTGCAGTTGAAACTGGGTACCAGCCACAGAAAAGATAGTCTGCACACAGATGGGAAGGAGGCAAGAAGAAGAAATCAAGGGTTGCACTGCACAGTCCAAAGTCGAAGAAAAATAGAAGGATCAGATATGAAGTGCCTTGGGACAAGTCACAAGTGAGTGTTGGGGGCCTGTTGGCCCTTGGTTATGGAAGGAAGCGAAGAAAGAAAAGGTGAAAAGTGAACTTCACGGGAGCCACGGTAACTGTCATTGGTTCAAAGTGAGAAAAAGAGCAGAAAAGATAGAGCAAAGCGAGGAAATGTAATTCGTTGGATGAGGAGATCAAGGATGAAAAATAAGTAAGGAAGATGGATCGTGGACAACTCAGCAAGTGGAAAAATCCATTGTTAGATGCTTTGGAGCACTGCGCGAGAAGGAAGGAAAGATAGGCTGGCAAAGCCCAAAAAAAATGGGTCAAGTTGACCTAGGGTTTTAGACACCTAGGGTTTTGGCACCTAGGTTTTGGCCTAAGCTTGTCGGTGAGGTATTGTAATGTACGATATTGTTGTTGATCTATCTCTATTGTTGTGGTGAGAGATCATTGTATTGTGAGAGAAAAGTGTTGAGGGAGAGAGCCTTATGGTATTGTAAGATCTTCATTTGTGTGTGAAGGTAAATTCATGTAGCTGGGTGCATAGGAAGGGGAGTGAAAGAGAGAGAGAGAAAGAAGATCTACTAGCTGAGAGCGCAGAAGAGAACTGCATGCTTTACCTTAATAAATCATAAGCATGGTTCTATGGACGTAGCCCTAGAGAGAGGGTGAACCACGTGTATCTTTTGTTGTGTGTGTGATTGTTTCTTTGATCTATGTTGTTGTTATATTGTTATCTGCATTACTGTGTTAGATTAGATCTATAGTTGGGAAGGAAATATCTAGCTTGATAATTGATAGATGCATGTTGTGTTGTTATTGTACTAGATCCACTTGACATTCCCCTGGTTGTAGACATCTCTATCATGCAACCCCCTCATAGCTTCTTCGGGTGAGACTGCATCTTCTTCGCAGGTGTTTTCAAAAGGGATAGTAGCTAGGGCTTGTTGGTGCGCTCTAGGAGCTGAACCCTGAGTCTACCCCTATGCCAACAGAACCTATCTTGAACCCTTAGCACTACCTCGAAGCCAACTGCCCAGGTTCCTCCATTGGTCCTTCAAGCATCAACTCAGCAACATGACCCTTCTTTGGATGACCCAAAAGGGATAGGAACACACCCTATTATAATATAAGGGATAATAAGGAGTACTGGAAAGCAAGTTCCAAAATAAGGCAATGTTACTCAAAGGATCAAGGAAAATAAAGAAGCTTGCAAATTCAAAAGCATAACTTTTCACCTAGGTTGTTCTATTCATCCATGACCTCAAAGTTGCCTTTATACGATCCTAAATGGGTTGAGATGGTTGAATTCTATTGTTTATGGGCCCAGGGGAGCTTGGGAATGAGCCCAACCAAAAAACCCTCCCAAAAATGTGGATTATTTTATTTTTTCATATTTTTTAGGGAATTTGTGAGTTGCAAACAAGCAAGGCATGGACATCTATAGTTTGCACACTGGTGACCTACGAATGGCAACAAAAAATGTTGGTTTTTAGATGAGTTTGATGCAGGAGGATGGGATTTATATTTCCAAGCTAGGGAAAAGAACTAATCCATCTCACAAATGCACTTGATGTGGAAAATTGTGGTATAACAGATGCCCCCTAATGTGTGAGTTCATAAGGGAAATTGATGGTCGAAATACATTATAAATTTGAGAGGAGAAGATGCAATGAAGTAGAGCTGATGAAAGTTCCTGAATAGTTGATCCAATAATAGAAATCATCAACGAAGATCAAGTAAGAGTATTATCTTCTCAAGTTGGGCATACCCATGATCAGGAGTGATTTAAGCATAGTCGCCAAATCAAGTACATTATGGATCCATGGAATATATGAAATTATTATTGATGTCCATGGCCATGAATAATACAAAGTATATCCATGTGATATATATAAAGTAGAAATCATGTCCCTTAGGAATACACAGTGGATCCGTGCAAAAACATATCATAGCCATGAATGGATACACAACGGAGATATGTCTCAAAATCAAAATTAGAGGATATATGGATTCAATGGAGTGAACAAGATGATCCTTTGTAGGTACCAATGTCTGAGGGGTGGTACAATATGTCAAGTAGGAGAAAAAAATATGTGATGCTAGCACTTCACCTGAATTCTTCAAAATGATTTGTCGTGGTATGAGTCTACACCATGTGAATAGATGTGTTGGGGTTGAACATAATGAGTCACCATTTGATTAATAGTCATTTATGTATATCGTTAGAAAATGACAGACTACCCACCAATGATGATAATGGGTATCAAGGTACCATGGTACAATTGAACAAGTGTGAATGAATTAGTTGGTGTCGAACACCTAGTAGAATCTATCGAGCAAGGGACATTGATGTATTCCCACTATGACTAGAAAGGGAACCTGCCACTAATGAATGCAAGCCACAAGGTACCACAAATAAACCTAGATCCCTGTCACAGATAAATATGTGTCGAAGTCAATAAGAAGAGATCTGTTGGAAGGAAGGAATTAAGTAATCCTCCATCATCTATCACGAGGGGTAGCAGAAGTCCAAAGATTTGGAAGGAATCGGACAAACAGATTGTAAGGATCACACTGAGTTATGACTCTAGCATGCACCAGATAGAATAGCGCACAACAGAGACTCTCTGAATAGTATCCAATAATGGAGACTATTGAAAAATATGATGAATCCACCAATGGGGTCAAATGGAAACCAAGGTATTGCACGAATTCCTATGTGTGATTATTGTTTTTTATGTCATACACAAGGGAAAATGCTCAGTCAGCGATCGATGATTGTTTGTCATCTTTTGAGTGCAAGGTCACCTATCAATAATGGAAATAGGCCCAGGGTGAAACTCTAGGTCACACTCTCAGATAAATGTGTCAGAGTTGATAATAGTAGACCTACCAGTAAGAAATCAATGAGGACCTTCTATACTAGCACAAGTGAGATACAAAGATAATTGTGATGATGAGATGTACTTGACTGACATGGGAAGGTCGACTTGAAAGGTCAGAGACTTGTTGTAGAATGGTCAACTCATGCTAAATATTCCCTTGAACAAATTCACAACACATTATGTGACTTAGGTAGCATGGATTACAAACTGGGATGCATTCGTGATACAGGAGGAATCAACAAATGTTCGATATGGTTGGAAAAATAACCAACCAGAGGAGATTATACTCAACCATGAGAAAAATCTCATAAATCCATACTAAACCCAAAATATTGAGACATTGACTCAAATATTGTGCTTTGTTCAAGGGCGAAAAGAACTCTTCCAGCAAAAGAGAGAGACACTTTCCCCTCCTCTTTTTTATTTTTTTTTTATTTTTTTGTATTTTTCATATTATTAAATCTTGAAAAAAGAATAAAATAATGCTATAGTATAGTGGAGGAAATTAGTGTCGTAGGAAATAAACCTAGTTCCAAATCTCAAGGAACATACCTATGCTCAATGCAAGGAAGCATGTGCAGAATAAGGACACTCGGGGGATTTTTCCTACCAGGTTAGTATGTCGAGTCACAAAGGCATAAATTGGAAGGCTAGAAACTAGTAGGAATGCATAAGAAAATGGTTCAACAATAGCAATATGAAGCCGACATTAGGCCTAAAAGTGCGATCATTTAATATGAAATGAAATTACAACTCAAAAAAAGTTTGGAAGCCCCATTGGTGAATTAGCGAGAAAGAGATTGAGAGGAAGTCATGAGGCTTCAACACAAATACATGGTGGGACTAAAGAGGGCTTCTAAACCTACAGGAAGAATGTAGCATAGGTGTCAAAAAAATGTCAATGAGGTACTAACTAAGACACCCATGGAGAGGTAAGTTCTACCATTTGTCACCAACACCTTTAAGCATCTTGAAGGGAGTAGTGTTGCTAACAAATGGGTTTGATCCTATGGCAGATATTTGGTCAATATGGATAAATGCATAGTGCAGGAGGAATGGAACCTACCCTATATTCTAGTAAAGAACACAATACCTATTGAAGAATCCGAAGAAATTCCAACATAATTGGCATGTATGAGAGGGATTCATGTGGGTACTGGACAAGAAAAGACTGAGAGGAAGACATGAAGCTTCAAAGCAAAGTCATGGTGGGACAAAATAGGACTCATGAGCCTAACAGAAAGCTTGCAGCATGAGCACTAGAATACAAAGGGATTCTAAGCTAGGACTCCCATGGAAGGTAGGCTCTACCATCAACAAGACAACATTTTAAGTAGAGAGATGGGTTTATGTCACAATTTAATAGGATCGACACTAAGGAAAAGTGGAGATCACAACTGTTAATGCAAAAAGTGCAAGGTGTATAATCCCTATTCCAAAATGCCAGTTGCGTGAAAACATTTCCTATCCAAAGTCCTGAAAAATACTTGGTCAACCAAAAAGGACAAAATGATACCTGAAGTATAGATGTACCACTTGAAAAGGAAACCATAACACCACAATATTACTTTGGCATTAGTTCAATTGAGGAAAAATGACAAAAAAATGGAAAAGTGGGTTTTCAAAAGTTCATAAATAGTAACAATTTACCATTTACCATGCCATTTTCACCATTTTACCCAAAATTTCACCAAAAATGACCAAAACCCTCTTACCTTGGATCAAATATTACAAGATCTTGGAAGGATGAAAACATGTGCCTTCTAGACAAAGTAATCTCTTTTTAACATCCTATCAATTTCATCCTTTCAGTTTTTAAGTTTTCATGAGAACTCAAGGGGCACCCCCCCCCCCTTTTTCTCACCAGGGGCCCCCCCCCCCCCCTTTTTCTCACCACTTTTGTGTATAAAAAATTTCATTCTCAGGCGAATCGTGGATATTCGTGAGTCAAGAAAATTTAACTCATGAATGTCTGCCACTTTCACAATTATAACTTGCGGATGCCTAAGAAAGGAATGAAAAAATTGAAATATTAATCCCCTTTTCTTCGCTTGCATTTTGTAGGATGTTTGTCCAATGGAGAGAGCATGAGAATGAGGAAGTTGACAATGTTGTGGTTGATTATGTGGATTCCACAAATTCTCTTCGCCAATGCATATTGTATAATTTGTTTCTTAACAAGTGGCATGCATGCACAAAGGAGTTTGTCCAATATCCTTATAGAGTATTGGCACCCAGATGCAGAAGCTTTCATGCTTGATGGTGAGTCATTCACCATCATTGTGGACGAAATTTACTTCATCATTGGAATATCCCAGAGAGGAGAAGTATTTAACCTTAAAACTCACAGGGGAGGTGGCATGAATGTTGATCAGTATATCTCCGCATATTTTGAAGATGGGACCTAGAAATTAGGGACTCAAATACTGATCAAGAACATTGTGAACATGAGTCTGAAAGTGATCCTCTACACATTAACATGGATCATAGTATCAACATCATTTCACATAGCTTCACATTATTAGATGCAATGTGGCATTGAATGCTTGAGGCCTAGAGTGTTCAATTAGAGCACCATGATGCTCACCTGCATGAAGACCCGTCTTATAGATTGGAAATTGTGGAAGAGAAAAAAATTTGGGTTTGGAAGTGTTCTTTGTGCTTTCTTATTTGAGAGAGTACCATGTATCTTCCCAATATCTTTTGTCAAAGAACACCAAAAACCATGTCCATCCTTGATACAATGGACCGAATTACTGGCATACCTAAGAGGGGGGATAATGTTCAATCTCTTTGATGGTGACTTCTTTTATTGGGGGGCTCGTCAGATACTGACCATGGATGAGTATCCCTATAGTGGGATAGAATTTTCCCATGATCTGAACATGATTGTTCCTCATGGTGCAGCACTTGGAGATATATGTAACTTTTATCTTTTGTATTGTTTAATTTTTAAATTTTTGACTTATTACAAGGAAAAATAACATGTCTTTTTGGTAAGATCCATATTACTAAAACATGTCACTTGTATGTGCAGATAGGGCATCAGTGAGACCAGATGAATTTCCACGGCATATGCATTGAGGATGAAGTGAAGCAGAGTCCAATGATGATGTGGTAAGGACACTGTGGAGAGTGGGGAGGAACATGGATACCCTCACATTGTTAGTCCCTATGGCCATCATAGATGATCTTCTAGTGGGGATGCAACGCCATGTTGTTGGTGTACCCTAGACTTGGGTCTACCTTTTCTGACATTAGAAAACGTCATATTATGTTATGACATGGCTCATTGACCTCGGGACAAGACCTTTTATGTGCCAAGGGCACCATTTTGTACTTGTAACATTTGGGGCTAATATCCTGGATTTTGTACTATGGACCTTTTATATATGCATATTATTCTAATCTACTTGCAAATAATGAATATTTACATGTGTCAAGGCGTTGTGCTTGTGTTTAATGATGAAAAAAATTCCAATCTAGAATGTAATTAGCATATGCATTAGTTACTAGATTAGACTACCTAGGAACATGTATATATGTAATAAAATAAAAATATTATTCCAGGAGATGTACTTTAAGGAAGTGATGTAACAAAACCGAATAGTAGATATATGATCCATTCAACTATGACACAACCAACTGAGAGTCTAAATACACCTAGAGGGATAGAATTCCATATGAAAAATCATCTCGCAAAAGTTTGATAATGACATTATACTCAAATTTAATATTCGTAGTCTCCTTAAGACAAACTCCTCCAGTGGACACTAGCTGGTTAGTGGATGAATAAATCACCTAAGAAGTGGAAGTGAGGTTCTACGTGTGGTGAATGGAACCATCTATGAATCCGACATAAACTGATAACTCTCCTGGCATATGCCACACAATAGAATCACAACCATTAACAACAAATACAAAATCAAAAGACACCTACATAACCTATATACAAAATTCAAACAATAATTACAAGAGAAGTAGTACTTGAGCTGTGAGGCTCAAGCATAGTAATTTTTGAGGTAGAACCCATTTCTAGGCTCTGGAAACACATTTCCCTCATAATCAGCTAGTTAGTAAGCCTCTTTTTCCAATACATGTCTTATGATATATGAACCACTCCATAAGGGGTTGAATTTTTCATCTCTTAAGGCATTCTTATCTTGGTCATAGACCAAAACAAGTTCTCCTTCAAAGAACACCATAATATGAATAGACTTGTTGAACTGGGACTTGACACATTTCTTATGCTCTTAATTTTCCAAAGCCTCATCTCAACATTGTTCATCAAGATATTCCAAGTAAATGAGGTGCTCTTCAAGTTGAGTCGTGTTAGGGAGGATCTCAACAATAATTTTTAGCAAAGGGATTTCGCATTCAATCAAAAAAACTACTACTACTCCATAAACAAGTTGAAAAGGTGAGAAGTATGTCGTAGTTTTGACATAGGGTTGGTAGGCCCACAATTTCATATATAACATTAAATTCCAATTTGATCTGGTCGAGTTGACGGTTCTCCTTAAAATGGTTTTCAAGGATTTATGAATGACTTCAGCCTGACCATTGGCCTGAGTATAGTAAGGATATGAATGCTCCCGCCTGAAACCTAGTTTGGATTCTAATTCAGACATCATGTGGTTCTGGAAGTGATTTCCATGGTTAGCGATAATCTCTTTTGGAACCCCAAACCTAGATATGACTTGATTGAAAACAAACAGTTTTGCAGTTTCCCCATCATTGGCGAATGTCGGCATGGCTTCTACCCACTTTGTAAAGTATTCAACTTCCACTATGATGTATTGATTCCCCCTAGAAAAAATTGGGTGGCATGTCATGAAATATACCCCCCACTTCATGAAATGGTCGATGGAAATAACAGGAAACATGGAAGTTGGGTCTGTGCGCATATTTTTAGTAAATATTTGACAAGGGTGATATTTATTGACCACTTCGATGCAATCTTTAAAGATCATAAGCTAGAAATAACTGGCACGCAAAATATTTTGGGTTGTTTCCAACCCTAATAAGTGACAACCACATTCTCCACTATGGAACTCATTCAAAACTAACTTTGATTCCTCATGAGTTAATCAACAATGGATAATTGACTCCACCCCTTCTCAATACAAAGTGTCAGTGATAATAAGGTAATTCTTAGCTAGGTGGTGGACCCACCATCACTTGTCTCATGATAAATGTGGAGGGAACTTCAGAGTTTGGAGATATATAATGATATCCCTATGCCAAGGATTGAAGAGATGAGGAATATAAGATCATATGAAAATGAGTCAATAACTTTAGTATCGTCATTCTCCACTAGAAGCTACAACATAATTTCAGCAAATACCAATGAATTCTTGGACTTGGAAGAGGAAAAATTAAAATGAATTAACTCCTAAAGAAAAAAAATCCACTTGTACTTTTCACCAATGATTCACCGAGTCAAAACATACTAAAAAGGATTAACATCAGCAATGATGGTCATCTTGCATAATAGAATATAGTGCCAGAGACGTTGAACAACATGGAATGTTGCTAAGGCCATTTTTTGGATGTGAGAGTACTTTAGTTCAGGACCTAACAATGTGTGACTCAAGTAATAGATGGCATGCTCATGGAGATCATCATCTTCCTAAACTAAGACCATGACAATTGAATAGTTAGTTGTTGCAAGATATAGTAGGAAATCTCTATTATAATCTGGGGGGCTAATCAAGGGAGTGAACACTAGAGCCTTCTTCAATGTGTCGAAAGAATGTTGTGCCGACTCTTCCCAATGAAAAGGAACCCCTTTATTTAAAAGGTGCATAAAACCTTTTGTAATAATAGCATAGTTCAATACAAAATGTCGAATAAAATTTGCATTTCCCTATAAACTCTAAAGTTGATGTATTGTGTGAAGGGGAGGAAATTGTGTTATTGCCTCAACCTTTAAAGGGTCAACCATTATCCCCTTAGTTGAAACGATGAATCCTAAGAGATGTCTTTATGTTACACAAAATATGCATCTATTTGGATTCAAGTGAATTCAATAGAGAGGGCATCTTTCAAAGATAAGGTGGAGTTGTAAAATATGTTGCACCCTCTTATGTGAATAGGCAGTGAGATCATCCAAATAAGCCTCTACAATGTACCTAAGATCATGAAAAGTGAACATCATGGCTAATTGAAAGGTGGCTCCAGTGTTTTTAAGGCCAAAGGGCATCTTTTTGTATGAAAAAGTTCCCCAAGGACAAGTAAAATCCATCTTATGTTGGTCTTTGGAGAAAATTTGTATATGGTTATAACCAAAAAAACCATCCATAAAAGAGAAAAATTTGGTTCCCATGCACTCATCAAGGATTTGATTGATGAATGGCATAGAGAATTTATCCTTAAGAAAATCTTTATTCAAATCATGAAAATCCATGCATACATGAATCATACCATGTTTCCTGTCAACTGGCATGGGGTTAGACACCCATTCCATCAACGATACTAAGTAGATAAATCCATATTTAAGCAGCTTCTCCACCTCATCTTTGATTGCCACCGCTTTCCTTGGGTTAACCAATCACAATTTCTGTCGAACAAGCTTAACATTTTTCATATGTATGAATCTCATGTTCGACAATCTAAGAATCTATGTCAGGAATTTCCTCGTATGACGAGGTGAAACCATCACAAAATTATTTAAAAAGTGTCATATACTAACAAATTTCTTCTTGAGAGAATTATGCCTCGATAAAAGCATTCTCGAAAACATTATGGGTTCTATAAATGTTGATCGAAATGGTTTCTGATATGTTTTCTATATTCCCCTTGGAATATACACCACGATTAGATAAGGGGTTTACCGTATGGCCAACACTTCTATGCATAACTGACTTGAACTCTCCTCTTTCCACATGACTGATTTCATGGAGGAAATGCGATCTATGATGCATATCCTCCCATAGCCTTTAAACTTCGTTCATTTCCACAATAATAGCCACATCAAAAGGTAATATGGTCTCAAGACAATCCTAGGAAATTGAAGAATTATGAGCCCAAACTAGCTATGGAAACAGATCATCCTCCTCTGTCTATGCAGGAGTTTGATTAGGGTCTATAGTCATGCATTAAATAACTTGATAAGTGATCTCAATTGTAGACAGTGGAAAATCCATCCCAACATGTGTGTGACCATTAACCGATTCACATGATGAGGGTAACACCTGTGGATCTTGTATATGCGGAGTTCTAAATTATGTGATTCCCTTCACTGGAGCTAGGGTACTCAACTTTTGGAAGCCAACCGGGGTGGCATGGATATAATCTACCAATTCTAGGAAATTAAAATTTCCCATGAGTGAAGGGAACATTCCAACACCGATACTCTTAGTTGTCAACTGATAGTTTTCAATCCATGGGACACTAGATCCTAGATTTGTCATGGAGCTAGAATGGTTAAAATCCATCTAATCGATAGTCACAATCCTTCCATCATGGGGAAAGCATAAAATTCAAAATATTGATGAGACAATAGTTTTCATCATGTAATTCCAACTCCTTCCCAATAACAGATTATAGTCGAGCAGTGTATCAACTACCTCTACTTATATGTAAACAGACTTGCCTCCTAACTAGACCGGAAAAGAGGAAATAAGCATGTGTGGCCTAAACAATTGTCCATTAAAAGAGGTTATCAAAATGGGAGAAGGTGTGACCTCTGTAGATCCAATGGATTTCCATCAAGACAAGGACATGACACACGTTGAAGCACCCTCGTCAATGATGATCCTCCTGATAACATGTTTCATGTATACAACGTCAATCTGGAAGTCTACATGATAAGGAATTTGAGGCTTCACATCATTTGCGTCAAACTTCATAGTGAGCAGGTTGGAAGAATATTTTTCTCCAATTGTGGATAACAATGTGGTGTGTTGCATGGGGAAAATTTGAAGCCCCTCTAAAGTAGACATCACACATATTGTTTGGGATAAATCCTCAACAATGGAATAGTTAGGTGCAGCTCGAGAATTAGCGTTATGTGACATTCATTTATACATTCCCTTTAGTATGTGTGACATTGTTTTCTTCTCAGGTTTTCTATGTCAAGAGGCTCCTAAGGATCAAAATTATCTTTACTTGTCGTTGTCAATTATGGATTACCATAATCACAAGCTCTAGTCAACAATTCTACCTCCTCTTCTTTCAACTTCGTATAATTAACCATATTAATGAATGAGAAATATTAATCTAGAATAGGTGCACTAGCAATGACCCCTTGAGCATTATAAGTGGAAGAGTCAACCTACACATTCTATCCTTGCAGAAATGTATTTTGCAATACAATAGGTTGTTTTTGTTGTAAAGTTATTAAGCATTGGGCTTCTTTCATCTTTGGGCATTGATGAGTAACTTGATCATCTCGACAATTCTTGCATGGGAACTTTACATTTCTCTCTTCATTATTTTCCCCCTTTGCATTCTTATTATCCTTTTTCTCGTTGTTCCCACTACCCTTCCTTCCCTTGCCTTTCTTCTTCTCTTTGGGATATTGAGGACCCTTCTGAGTCTTCTATTTCATAGTGTGTACATCCTAGGACTAAGTAGTGGGAGTGGTCAAGCCAGTAGTCAGATTGGCCACAGTTTGTTGTATAGAAAACAGTTGCATCTGGTTAGAGACCATATCTATAGATTTTATTTGAGAGGAATTTACAATGCCATCGACATGTGGTCTGGACTATGGTTTTTCCAAGTTGAGAGTCAATCGTGGTGCGTTTGGCATGATATCATAGAGCATACATAATTGAGAGTAAATCAACTCTAATTGTTGTTCTCTAAAAATTGTTTTATTTTCTATAAACACCCTTGAAGTGGATACATCCTTATAAATATAAGGAAGCAATGACTTAAGGAACCATTCTAAGAAAAACTATGGTGTAACTGTGGCTTTAATCAAGATCTTTCGTCACCTCCATTCTCGAATATGATCGGAAATGTGGGTATCCTTATCTTGTTCAAAGTTTTCCAAAATATTTGTACTCGCATCATACTGGATAGGGAGTTGGAAGTGGTTGAGAAAAACCATGGAGATATCAACAAATGTCACGTACTTAGACCTTTCTAGTTCTATATACCATTTCATGGAAACCACGATAAGGGTCCACTGGAACAATCGTAACTAGATCAAGTTGCCATTTAACAAATTAGATGAGCACCACAAGTGAAATGTCATTGCGTGGTCTTGCGGGTCTTCGCCACTCTTTCCTTCAAACTTTGGTGTGTCTGAGGGTATTTGGGTGGGGACCGCAAGCTATCTTGGGTCATGATGAATCGAGTCATTCATCAACTTAGACAAATCTATAAAATGAATATTTTCCAGAAAACATAGCCTAGACTACATCATCGTTTGATTAGAAGCTTGAAAATAAGGTCCTAGATTGTAACTAGCACCAGTTTTCCAAGAAGAGTTTATCAATGGACCAAATTTTTGGATGAAACCTTGTTGGGTCTAGTTGAATGGAGGATAAAATCTACCCATCTGATTCCCAGATGGAAAAACAAGGTTTCCCCCTGCTGGCCCTCCTTATGAAGAAACTAGTCCTTGCATGGGGTTATATTGACCAAGAAGGGGTTTCTTCGTGATGAAATACCTTGTGAAGGGAAAGACCCTTGTATGGGATTCCACTGATCTTGGAAGGGGCTTCCCCCTGCTAACATTATAGATGTGACAAAAGGATTACTCTTTTATCCACCATATAATGTAAATGGAGTGGAAGTGGATGTCATGCTAGTAGCACCTGTAGAAGCACCCCAGACCCTAAAGTAGTTAGGAACGAAAGATGAGAAACATATTCTCCCAACGGATGGGAATGATAGATGAATATGACCTCCACCCCAAGGGATCACTTGGTAGGGAATTGAATAACTCCCTACACCAATGTTAGAAACTTCGAACTTCTATTGGGAACCAGTCAACGCATTAAGCATGCCCATCGATGGCATATCGAATGAGAAATTGTTTCTTGTCGATGACAATGACATGGATGCACTCATGGAAATAATGGGAGCAACAACTAGTGGAGCAATGTTTTTGATCAGAGTAACTATGGTGGAATTAACCACACTATTCATTATGTTAGACATACCAGGAGGAAAGATCTATTAGAAAAACAGAATCATGGAGCAATAAAATAAAACAAATGCGGAAAAAAAACACAGAAGATACATAATACAATAGAGACAGATATATACGTGGTTCACCCAGTGTGGGATATGTCCACCAGAAAACTTTCCAGGTCCTTTCTTTATTACTATCCAGCAAATGAAGGGATACAACCTACAGCACACCCGTTGTAAATTCTTCTTCTTTCTCTCGCAGACTCCTCTCTCAGAATACAATATTTACAATGATGCATAGCCACAATACATTTTCCTCATAAAAAGAGGGTTTTATTATAGGGAAAAAAACCCTAACATAACTTCTATCGTCAGATATGTGACCTTATAATGAACGGTCCAAATTTACAATGAAATTACAATATACATTTACAAGGCAATTTTACCTTCGAGGGATTCACCCCCGAACCCCTATCAGGGAACATTGTCCTCGGAACCCCCGTCGGGGGGCCTCTTTCCCCCAGACCCCACAGAGGGGGTAACACCCCTATACACTCCCCCATGTGGAGGAGTGTACATTCTTCCAGGGTGTAAATTATTCATGGGGTATAAACACGGTAGAAAACAAAAACCTTTGAATCAAGAAGATAATCAGGCTCCACAACCAACAATCTCCCACTTGGAGACTGATATCAACAACTCCATTAATGTTGTATCTATTGGAGTATGAACCTTCTTGGACCTAGAAAATTTATCATATTCATATTCATTTTTGAAGACCAACTAAAACTGAGCAGGAACTCAATTTCTCCCTGGTTACTCCCTTTGTTAACATGTCTGAAGGACTATGGCTAGTGTGTATCTTTTCTAACTTCAAATGTATATATTCCAAGATGAATCGTATGAAATGGTACCAGAGTTGTATATGTTTAGTTGTTGAATGGAAGGTTGAGTTCTTTTCAAGATGAATGGCACTCTCACTGTCACAGTACAACCTATTATTCTCTGTCTTCTTTCCCAATTCCTCCATAAACCTCTATAACCAAATCATCTCCTTACTAGCCTTTGTAGCAGCAACATACTCTACCTTTGTTGTTTAAAGTGTAACAACCTTTTGCATTTTCACAATCCAACTTATTGTTGTTCCACCTGCAGTAAAAACATACCCTATGGTTCTCCTCCTACTATCTTTATCACCTGCCATATCTGAATCGACATATCCCTGCAGAAAAGTGTATGAACCTTCAAAACATAATGCATGACTAGCAGTACCTCTCAAATACCTGAGACTCCACTTTACTTCCTCCCAATGTTCTTTACCTAGATTGTTCATATACCTTCTCACAAATCCCACTGCATGTGAAATATATGGTCTTGTGCAAAACATCGCATACATCAAACCGCCAATTGTTGATGAATAAGGGACCCTGGACATGTATTCCATCTCCTCCTTTGTCTTGGGACACATTTCCTTGGTTAATTTGAAATGGTTGGCCAAAGGTGTACTAGCCAGTTTTGCATTCTACATTCTAAACCTCTCCAACACCTTGTCTATGTACTCACCCTGAGACAATGTCAATTTGTGATTTTTCCTGTCTCTTTTTATTCTCATACCAAGGATTTTCATTACAGCACCCAAATCCTTCATCACAAATGCATTAGCGAATTTCTTCTTGAGAAAATTTATATCCTACATGTTATACCCTGCAACAATCATGTCATCTACATACAATAGCAAGATAATATACATATTAGACCCTGCAACAAGCATGTCATCTACATACAATAGCAAGATAATATAGCTTCCATTTTCTATCCTTTTAAAATAAACATAGTGATCAGAATGGCATCTACTATAACCTTGTTCTGTCATAAACCTGTCAAACTTCAAATACCACTTCCTTGGATCTTTCTTTAGGCCATGCAAGCTCTTCTTCAACCTGCATACCAAATTTTCCTTCCCTTTGACGTCATACCCCTATGGTTGTTGCATATAAATATTTTCCTCCAAATCCCCATGGAGAAAAGTTGTTTTACATATAATTGTTCAAGATGCAAATATTCTACTACCACAAGACTTAAAATAGTCCTAATTGAGTCATTTTAACAACATGAGAAAATATTTCATCAAAATATATACCTTTCTTTTGTGCAAACCCATTTACAACAAGTCTAGCCTTGTACTGCTTTTTTCCTCCATCTTCTTCCTTCAACTTGTAAACCCATTTATTTTGCAATGTTATTTTTCCTATAGGTAATTGAACCAAGTCCCAAGTCTGGTTATTTACCAAGGAATCCATTTCCTCTTTCATTCCCTGCTTCCATTTATTTTTAGTGTCTACCTTCATTGCCTCTTCATAACATTTTGGTTCACCGGAATCATTCAACAATAAATAATACAATGAAGGAGAGTATCGTTCTAGGGGTCTACTTAACCTGGTAGATATTCTAACAACACTTGTAGTATTTTGAGGTACCTGTTGATCCTTTTGTTGTACATTTTGATTTTTTGGTACCTTTGGAGTTTATTTTTTAGTGATCTCATCAAGCACTATGTATTCTGGTTTTTCTTTTTCATGTTTCTTTCCCTACAGTTGATCTTTGTACATGATCTTATCATTGAATATCACATCTCTACTCCTAATGATTGTGTTATTTTCATAATCCTATAAGTGATAACCAAAATCATTAACATTGTATCCAATAAAGGTACACTTCTTGGATTTTTCCTCAAGCTTTGTTCTATTTTCTTTATCAATATGGACAAATGATTCACAACCCAAAGTCTTCAAAAAGAATATTTTATCTTTTTACCTGTCTATGCCTCCTCTGTAATTCCACCACCCAAAGAGATTGAAGGTCCTATGTTTATTAAGTAAACAACAATATCTACAGCATCTTCCTAGAACTGTAAGGGAAAACCAGCATGCATTCTCATACTCTTTGAATGCTCCATGATTGTCATGTTCATCCTTTTTGACACACCATTTTCTTGTGATGTTCTTGAAACTATATTATCTCTATGAATCCCATGGTATGAGCAGTAATCATCAAACTCCTTGCTACAATATTCACCTCCATTTTCTGATTTGATACACTTCAACATTTTTCCTGTCTCATTCTCAACCAAAGCTTTCCATTTCTTAAAAGTATCAAAAACATCAGATTTTTGTCGTATGCAATAAACCCAAGTTTTTCTAGTTGCATCATCAATAAAATTAACATAATAACGAGAGCCACCAAGAGATGATTCTTGAGTTGGTCCCCATACATCTGTATGCATAAGCTCTAACCTTTCACTCTTCTTTTCTTTTTTGACTCTGAGAAATCTGACTCTCTCTGTTTTCCATAAACACAATGCTCACATAAATCCAAATCAATTTGTTTAAAATCTGGCAACAAATTTCTTTTGTGAAGTATCTACATCCCCTTCTCAAGCATGTGTCCAAGCCTATGATGCCACAATGTTGTATCCACCCATGTAGAAGCTAAAGAGACAGAAGAATCAGTATTACCAGTATATAAATACAACGTACCTACCTTCTCTCCTTTTGTTATCACCAATGATCCTTTGGTGACCTTCCACACCTTATCTGTAAATATGGATATACAACCTTCACTTGCTAACTTCCCTGTTGAAATTAGATTTTTCCTTAGATATAGAACATGTCTTGCCTCTTTCAAAAACCATTGGTTTCCATTGCTTTGTTTTATTTTTACCTT
>CBVK0101857621.1:0-12717 GCA_900067695.1 Picea abies | reverse complement strand
CAAGAAGATGATTACAATGAGGCTCTGAAGGAATTTTTACAATAAACCGGAATGTCAAAATCCCTAGACATCCAAAAACCTAACCCTAGGAGATGAAGCACCAAAATTCATGTGGGTCTCGTTTTGGTAAGTTAGTACATCAACTTCCCGGGGTCGTAACTTTTTCATACGATCTTCGTTTTAGGTGCAAGATAGCCTGTTGGCAAGGTATAAATGAGAAGAATTTTTTTTTACTGTCCCAAATCAATGCCTCCAATAGTCCCTTGGGCCCCAAATTCCCAAAAAATGTTGTTTAGGGCCTCAAAATGGCCACAGAAGTTTGGAACTTGAAAAACTGTTGAAAAAACTGCCAAGGTGGAAAACTATTTTTCGAGCTAGTGGAATAAGTGGGTGGCCACTGATATCCACCTAGACCAGTAATATAAGAGGAGTATGGTATCAGGATCAATAAATCTCAACGAATTATCGTCAGAGAAGAAAATTACAGGAAGAGGAGGATTAATAGAAATATTTTTTCTGATAGAATTGATGAGGTTTCCATGAGAAACACGACCCCCGATGTCATCGTTCGAACTTAGGCCGTTGTCAGGTGAGGGAGGCCCTCAAGAGACAGAAGGAAGAAACTATAAGGATTATATTGAAGATGCATAAGGAATAGGAGGAGAAGTCTAATAATGTGTTCAAGGAAAAGGATGAAGCCAGGAGCTTGGTGATGAAGACCCAAGCAACAATTCAAAATTTGTATAAAGCAATTCTAGAAGTTCCCCTAGTAGTCGAAGAGACTATGGATGAACAAGTGTAGATGATATATGAATTCATTAAGAGATTCCGATCATATATAGAATATTTAAATATAAGAATCATTCCATGATCGCCACCATAGGTGCACGAAACAAGAATGAGAAGGACAACAAGAACAGTTGCCAACATCAATAATATTGAGGGTGAATGCTGGAAACTTTGTGAGGAGAATGTGCATATGTGGACAGAGTTGATAGAATATCCATAGATGAAGGCCATAGTGGCCAACATAAGAGAGGTGAAAGAATAGGCACAACGGGTGGAAGAAAGTGTAGCTACACTACCACTAGTAGCATGCATATCAACCATTCTCACTCAACGACAGGCATAGGTAGAAGTGGAGAAAATGAGGGATCAACAAAATATCCTGCAATAGAGACTGAGACCACTGCAAGAAGAGGAAGTGTAGGTAATTGGAGATTTGGCTATGGTGCAAGGTAGGGTAAAGAAAGTAATGATGGAGGAAGAGGAAAAAATTACAGACTTGACCATGCAAGGAGCAGAGGAGATAAGAACAACAAAGGCCACAATCATCAAAGAGGTAGAGGGAGAAAAAGTTGCCTCTCAAAATTTCCTTTCTGCGTGGAAGAGAAGGAGAAAATCCTAAGTGACTTGGGATGAGCCACATATGAGTGTTGGGGGCATGTTAGATAGGAAGTCTTGAAAATAGTTTTTTCATTTTTGAGAAAGTTTTGAGGAAAAATCCTAAGTATATAGAAAGTGCATAGAAGCACAAAAGTGCGAAAAAGGAAGATATTGTGTAGCTAAAAGAAGAAATATTAAAGAATAAATCCAGAAGAATAAATAAAGGAAATAAAGCATAATAGGAGGATGACAACTCTACATTCCATAATTAGAAGAACAACATAAAATTAGCATGAAGGATGAAAAGCAAAAGAAAGGAGTCAAACAACGAGTTAACTAAGTTGGTCATGCATTGTAATGGGATATTTTTGGGATGAATAGAATAGGGTTTTTAGACCTACATTTTGGTACAAATATGTAATATGTTGGGATATTAGGATTTCATCGTGTTCATCATCATCATCGTCTTTGTTGTAGTAGTAGTAGTAGTTGTTGTTGTTGTTGTTGGTTCAACTAGGTACTATTATAGTGAAGTTTTATGATAGAATAGGTTATGCTATAGTCTGGGCATTGTTGATTGATACAGAATTCCAAAGTTATTGAATGTAGTAGTTAGAGATTGATAAGGATGAATAAAGGAATGATAAAGAGATGTGAATAAATTTTGTATTGTATCTTTTTATTTGGTTGATTATGAATAGTAATTGCATGCATCATAGAATACCTTCATCATATTGTTAAGTATGGTTCAATTTTTCATGACTGTGATAGTAAAAAATCTATACAACAATATGAGATATTATAATTATGGGAATATGAATCATGGTTAAGTTAATAACTAAGGCAATAAGGATTAATGAAAAAAATGTTTGCCTCCCATTCCCTTACTACTACAGAATCCTAGTTCTTGCATTCCCCATAGATACCTCAGGTGAGACCTCATTTAGAAAAGTAGGTGATGCTGAAAGGGCTAGTGTTTGGTGGTTTTTTATGGTCTTCAATAAACTGAACCTTTGGTATTACAACCTGCACACAAAAAATTGACAAGAAATGCCCATGTTTTGAAGATTGCAGACCTTGAAAAGGATTTCTTGGTTTATACTAATGTTTGAAAATAATGACTTGGCAGAGTTCTTATGCAAGAAGGACAAGTGATCTATTACAAATCACAAAATATAAATGAGCATGAGAAAAGGTAGTCCACCAATTATTTGGATCTCATTTCAATTGTGTATGCGTTGAAGATGTGGAGACATTACTTACTTGAAAGGAGGTTTGTCCTGATGATAGGCCAATGTGGTTTAAAATACTTGTTTGACGAACCAAGGTTGAACACTAGACAACCCCAATGGATGGTGGTGATTAGTTATTTTGATTTTGAGATCAAACACATAAAAGGAAAGGAAAACAGAGTGGAAGATGCACTCAGTCAAAGTGTGCAAACAATACACTTAACAACAACAAGTGTAGGAGAGTCTAATATCAATCTAAGTATTTGAACCCTGTTTCAAAAATATGAGATTTTCAATAAAGAAAGGGAGGGATTGAAAAAAGAACCTAGAGAGGAAAGATATGAAATATATTATCTTACATATGATGGGATATTGTTGTATAACAACATATTGTATATTCCTAACTCAACAGAGATAAAACATTTGATCATGGATGAATTCCATATGATACCTTATGTGGGTCGTATTGGTTATAAGAAAATGGTAACAATAGTAATACAATTGTATTAATAGCCAAAATTTAAGAAATACATTATTGATTACATTGCCAAATGTTTGGAGTGTTAATAGGTCAAGGTTAAACACAAGCACCCTACAAGACTATTGCATCCTTTGCAAATTCTAGAATGGAAATGGGAAACAATCTCCATGGATTTTATTACTGGTTTTCCAATAATGGTTAGGGAAAATGATGCATTCACGGTAGTGGTGGATACGTTGAGAAAGGAAAATCACTTCACTTCCATTAAATATACTTTCAGAGCTATAGATTTTTCTGATGTTTTTATGAATGAAATTTTCATATTGGATGGTTTACCCAAAACCATAATTTCAAACAAAAATGTGAAGTTCACTTGAAGCTTATAGAAAGGTTTTTTTGCAGTTTCGGGAATGTAGTTAGAAATTAGAAGGACCTACCATCCTCAAATATATGGACAGATTGAGAGAGTGAACATAGTGCTAGAATATATGTTGAAGATGCATTTCATTCATCAACCCAAGAGGTGGGAAGAATATATACCCCTAATAGAGTTTTCCTATAACAATGGTTATCAAGAATCATTTAATATGAGCCCATTTTAGGTTTTGTATGGAACAAAATGCAGACTTTCAATCATTTGGGACAATCCAGTACATAAGATCACACTTGGAACAAAATTGTTGAAGGATATGGAACAAGAAATGGTCAAGATAAGGCACAAATTTAAGGCAGCCCAGGATAGAAAAAAGAGATATGGAGAGAGGAAGATAACTCATAAAGAGTTCAAGTTGGGAGATCATATGTATCTCAAGGTGAAACCAAAGAGGGGTTACCTAATGATGGGAACATGTGCTAAGTTAGCACCCCTCTATTATGGACCATTTGATGTTCTGGAAAGAGTGGGACTAGTAGCATATACAATTTCTTTCCCACCTACTGTTAGAACTCACAATGAGCTCGATGTATCGTTATTAAAGAAATATGTTAATGAATCTAATCATGTTATTGATTGGACTATGATACAAGTGGAACCATAGGGAAAATTCTATCATGAACCTCAATGCATCTTAGACACGAGAGAAACATTGCTCCAGAACATAAGTGTTGTGCAAGTCAGGGTGCAATTGAAGCGCTATGTAGTAGATAAGGCTACCTGGAAACTAGAATATACCATGAGAGTGGAATGCCTTTTTTTCCCTATAAAATTGTGTGTTTGTATATATTTATATATATATATATATATATATATATATATGTATGGTGTTTTAAACACCAGTGAATGTAACACCCTGTTTTCCCCCATAACTTTAATTATGCTAACACTTCAGGTAATGTGAATATGAAGAATGTAAATATTTTTTTAATTAACATAAAACATTAGATAGCTTAATCAGAAGGAAAATTCCATGAGTATTGGACATGATATCACAGGTGGGATTGATGAAGTGGATGGATGAGGTGGAATGGATAAGTTTCGATGAAGAAAATATGAATCTTGCTCAACATTCTAGCCTACACATGAGGACATTCAACACATCACCTACCAACTTGCTTAGACCCACATAGAGCCACACGATCAGTTAAGGAGAGAATGATTGGTGGTTGAAGAATTTATAACTATTGATACACTTGGTGGTTGGGAGAAGCAAGAGTCAATTGAAAACTAACAAAAGAATGAACTATATATCCCCTTTGAATTTGAGTTCCTGACTGGAGGGTTGTGTCTGCCAACAACCACAAGAATCCTAAGGAATGTGTGGAATAAGGTAACAAAGGTGGAAATGAACCACACATAACACACATATTAGAAGGCATGAGAGAAGATGCAAGTAAAAACAAAACATAACAAAATGTGAATGTGCTCAGGAAGATTTCAATAACTTTAGGAGTTGTATATGGGTGTCAAAGAGAAGCACAATGAATAGAGTGAGTTGTAGAATCATAGATAGATGAAGCAGTGAGGAAGATAATCATGCACATCACTCTGAGTAATAGATTTATTTGGAAGTTTTCCTTGAGGAAAATTGGAAAATTTCCCAAGGAATTAATTTCCACCCTAGAACAGAGAAGACCCATTGGATCAATAGAGGGTCATGTCCTAGTACTTACTGAAAATAAAATAGAATTTATAATGGAAGGTCACTAAGGGATTGTATAGTACATAAGGGAATCCCTTGTGCAGAGGAAATCTAGTTGTAAAGGTATCTTATAAACTCATGGAAGTCCTAAGCTCAGTGGGAAGAGGGAAAATTATTTTGTTGCAAGTGAAGTGAAGGAGAGTAACCTTCATGGGAAATTTTTCTAATTGGGAAGTCATCTGAATCAATCACCTTGTGATTCATGGTTTGGCATGGGGGTGGCATTCTATATAAAGGCATACCGCAACACAACCTATAATTGGGAGGAAATGCTTCCTTTCTCAGTGAGTTGGCTGGTTTAATATTTCATTGAATATATAATCCTTTTATCCTAGCATGTTTGATTTATGTTTAGTGATGAAAATATGTTTCTTTATGGTTTGTATGAAAAACATGAATATATGAATGAATGGTTGAATTACCAAGGAAAGTTGGATATGTATGATAGTTCTCACTAACTAGTAAGGTAAACATGAAGGATTAAATGAGTATGAAAATAATGGGTATAACCCTATGGAACTGCAAACCCTTGAATGGAAAGCTTGCAAGATATAAAAATATTCACCAGGAAATCAACACTGAAATGATATAATGCTTGAGAAGGGTATATTTGTAGTTAGGGAGCCTTAAGCCTTTTTTAAATCCATTCCTTGAAATGGAAATCTTCCAGGATATGCAAATCTTCATCCATGTTTTTGAGGTGAAATTTCTTAAGCGAGTTAAGAGTGAAGGTGAGATCCCAATAAGGTATGGTAAAACCTTAGAGAAGCCCTAGAATAAACCCTAGAATGATTAAGTCATGAATAGGATTGATACTCTGATGAAAACCCATGTTTTAGGTAAACAAGATTTACAGTCGTCAATCTGGCAGAGAGGAGGGATCGTGACCATTGGTCGAACAAATTTTCCATTAGAGTGACCTAGTGTATGGTTGAAAAGGGACTCTGATTAGTATGACTCCAAGTCAATGAGTGTCATTGATCTATTGGAGAATTGTAAGTTGAAACCATGACCATTGATTTCATGTGTAAGTTTTTTCGAATGTATATAGTTGGAAGATGAGGGAATTTTTTTCAAAGAGTATGACGATTGAGAAGTCTGATCACATTTGATCCATAGGGATGTGTCATGTAAGATCTTAGTCATTGGATATCATATGATATTGTTTGATAAGGAAGGATTAAGAACCTTAAATACCATGGAATTTTAAACCCCAAGTGAAGACTGGTTGTCATATGAAGTGAATGGGGATCTTCAGATCCGTCGAAGTGTATGCTATAAGAGTGTTCTAATCAGAGTGGTTTATGGCACCATAATGGATGCATTATGATGATGAAGGATTTCAAGAGCAGTTGTGAGTCGTATATTTTTTAGTGGGAGAGAAATTTAATATCAATCGTAAGATCATCGTTGATCCCACCTGATCACTTAACAAGTAATTGAAGAGATGGGTGAAATCAATCAAGAGAATTGAGAAGTCGACGTAATCAAAGCCATTAGTTCCCGATTCCAGTATCCTTTGGATTGGTTCGAGTTGTCCCATTGGAAAGAAACCATAGAAATGGGAACAAATCCATGCATGTGGGAATGTGGGTACCTTGTTGTCATAGTGAGTCCGTAGAGGGATTTATACCATATTTGGAGGTCGGTCGGAAGGGTTTATAAGAGTAAGTATTTCCTTTAAGGAGAATTTATGCATAATATATGGAATGGTGATCCGATAGGATCATATTTGATCCCCTAGCATGATATACAATGGAAAATCGAACATCCGACTAGCCAAGAAGGATTTATGGGGTCAAGTTTTTTACATCAATAATTATACCTCCAAGTCACAAGAGTGCTTCCTTAAATTGGAATAGTATTTTTGAGCCTCGCCTTCATTATTCTACATTATTCAATATAAGGGTTTAATATGACTCAAAAAACATCTACCAATGTATAGTAGATGTAGGATCATCTACAAGCATTTTATCCTCCCAGGCTTGGAAATCTATCATTTCTCCACATCTTTTGTCAGCTCCCAGTTAGATGGTGGATTTTGATAGAAAATCAAGTGAATATTTGAGGATTATTCCTTAGGTTCCTATCACATTAGGTGGGAATATTTTTATGGTTGATATAATAGTGGTGAATGGCCCAATGGACTTCAAAATGATTCTTGGGCTTGATTATGTATATGCTATGAATGTTGTGGTGTCTACACTCTTTTGAGTAATAAATTCTCCTCACAATGGAATAATTGTCACCATAAATAAAATTTCGTCTAATAATTACCATCCTTCTTTTCCATTAGACCATACAACCCTATTTTATGTTCCTAGTATTATGAATGACTCTACACCACCATGGGTAAATTATGTGGCATCATATCCTAAGTGCTCAGTTGGTTATGAGAAGGATTTGTTATGCTCGTGTTTTCCTTATTGGGACATGATACTAGTGATTGATCATGGGATTTAGTTGGCATCTGTTGACACTGGTCATAAGCTCCATCCCCACATGGAGCATTATCATCCTATTCCACCCATTCAAGATGTCTATTCTCTATGTTCACATGATTTCCTCTATTTTGAGTTACCTTCAGAAAAGTCCATCTTGGATATCATGGATTTCATTGATAAGCCAAGTGAAGATGGGAACCATCAAAAATCCATCCTTCCTAATTTGGAATTTGTGAGGGTTAAAATGAGGATTCTTGATCCAAGAATGGGGGCTATTTCTAGGGAACCCAATGAAATTCCACATCTTCATCTCTTTGGACCTCATATATCTTGTTTGAAACTTTCCACCTCTAGTCTTAGTTACCTCGAATATCAATGTTTCATACCTCATTTGAGTCTTGATGGGAATCACCAAGGAGATAAAATAGCTCATGAAACTACTCATGATGAGTCTGATCCTATACAAAACTTCAACTCTTTGTGGCATGGCCTCGTCATGGTGTACAACATGTTGTTGACAATGACTCATGAGTTCATTAGGGACAATCAAGATCCTTGACTTGAGCCTTTCAATGGGATGTAGTTTTTCATAAATAATCCATATGCATAGGGCCTTATACATAGGTGTGTGGTGTGAGTGTTTTTTTTTGCACATATGATATCCAAAAAGTCTAAAAAAATTTTTTTTTTTGAGATTTCATTATATGTTTTAACCTCGAGTCCAGTATTTTTGGACGTGTTTCATAGGATTCAATGATATCTATTTTGTCATTTTTCCATGGCGACATCCATTGAACTTGAGGTACGTGTCTCAAACTGACATATATGGATAGGTCATCACTATTTTTCATTATTGACCATCCATTCTTCTCTCACGCTATCTTAGATTCAATCGCATCATGTTGCAACATTATCCACTCTATTTTTGCACATCATAACTTGCACAATAGTTCCTACCCTCCATGGGTGCCCTAGTTAGTTCCCTTATTTCCATATAATTCCCATGCTACAATATCTTTTAGGTTCAAGATCCTTCTTGTAGACATGCCATGACTTAGAGTTGAGCCTCATTCTTCTCTTTCATCTATGTTATGGCCATATCCCAAATGGGTTCTTGTCACTTTTATGTTACTTTACTGACACATATGCATTTGATACATATGTATTGGTGCCTATTGTTGCACTACTATTTTCTTTGATACCTCTTATTTTCATTACATTCACACTTGAACTCTGACCACTTGCATTATTTTACCTTCATTGTGTGACCATAACCTATGGAGAGAACTATTGCTATGAATGGACCTCACTTACTAATATCTTGTTACATTCATTTTTATTAAGTCAATTTCATGCACTTGGAACATAGAAGTATGTTGTTAAGACACTCGTTCTCTTGAGATGAACTCATTTTTAACTCTTTTTCATGCTCGTTAAACCATGAAAATGACACATGATGAACTAACTTTTAGCAATTTTTTGTGCTCGTTAAACAATGAAAAAGACACATGCTGAGCCAACTTTTAATATTTTTCATGTTCGTTATACCATGAAAAAGACACATTGATGAACAAACTTTTACCTCTTTTTCATGTTCATTAAACCATGGAAAAGACACTTACGCGTATACTTTTATCTATTTTTTTGGATGGGTAAAAACTATACGAAAAGTACACTATCAAGCACACTTTTGTCTCTATTTTATGCTCATAAAACCATGAAGAAGAGTATAAAAAAAAAGAGTGAGAGGGGGGGTAACCATTGATATGTTTTTATAAAATTAGTAGCATTGGTCCTTTAACCCTTGAACATGGAACCTGTTTTCATCATTTTCTTATAGTTGGGTTATAGCTTCCATAGGAGTTGTATAACAATCATATAAATTACATATACTCCTCTGTCTTGTTACTCTTAAATTCATTATAGAGATCGCTTCAATGTATCATGTGTTATTGCACTATATCATTCATACTCTTATGAGTTTTACTAGATGATCATCATTATCTCGTCCTATATGTTCAAGGGAAGTTAAACCTAAGTCAACCATCCATGTGTCAGTTGTACTTGGTGATTCTATCTCTTCACATAATCTCTCAATGTATGTTTCATTTTTATTTATGGGAAATACATTAAGGTCCTCCTTCGACAGATCTCTTCATATTTACTTTAGCACATTATCTAGGAGAGGGATCTAGAAACTAGCTATTACCTTGGAGCTTGTCTTCCTCAGTGGCAAAGCTTCCTCATAATCGAAAATGGGTTTACAACATTGACTCCTCATTGATTGATTCTATGGTTGTTCAACATCATATCCTCTAGTCACACTCAATATATTGTACTATGTGACTTGGAGTCCAATTTCTTCATTGGTGGGTCCCTTCACATCTATTAATGGTAAACCTCAATGACTAGTAATCAAATCATTTCTACCATGAGCGAAATCAACTCCTTTATTCGCATGTTGTAGAATCATACCATTGGGGTTTGAGATGAAGACCTTGGGTTCGAGCCTACATCACCCCTTTATTCTACACCTACCAAGTTGTAACGGAGTATATTATTATTATATGAGTACATTGAAGACTACGAAGGCACTCTCATTAGTGCTTGATATCTTCTTGATATATATTGTGACAAAGATCCACATTGTATTTTATCATGGCTATGATCTCTTTGACGACATGCATCCACTGTGTACTTTTTCATGGTCATGATCTTGCATTTAACTTCATGGATCTCAAGTGTATTGTGTTGGAAACCATGCTTTGTTTTTCTTTCGAGCATGAGTATTCCTACCTCAAGGATGATCTATATATAATTGATGTCTGATTGTAGGTAATCCTTGGCTTATTGATCCCTTAGCTCTCTCCTCATGTTTCCTCACATTGGCGACCATTATCCTAATGTGTTTTGGAAATTAGTTCTTCTTCTAACCTCACACATTAGAGGGAATTTGCTACCACCTTATTTTCCACCCTAGGGACTCATGGAGGAACCATTCATGACATCATGCTAATACACACACTTCTGCCCTATATTTCCCCTATTTTTGAGGATGCTCGTGCCTAAATTCCTCATCAATCACTACTTGCATATATGACAACCCACAGTCACTAGTTGTAGTACTATTGGCTCGCGAGTGCCATTGTAACCTTCTAAATTTGATGATATCCGATGAGATCAATGTTGGGTGAGTTGTTTGTCTCATAATATGAGCTTGGAAACTCTCAATCCAATTGGGTTTCACTAAGTTTTAGAGATCTAGAGGCCTCTCCTAACCTCCTCCACCAATCTATATAAAAAAATGCAATCTATGCACAAGAGAAGGAAGAGTCATTTACAGGTACATGCTATAGGATTTTCAGAGGAGCTTTTTCTTCATCTTAGGTTAGCCTTGCTTGTGTGAGGGCTACGTAGGAGTTGGAGCAAGGACCATGGAGGACTGCATCATGACTCAAGGTATGATTACATTAATGTACTTTTATTTCATTTGATTTATATATGTAGATCTATGTTTATTCCCCTTCCCAAATTTGTTGTATTTAGTTTTGCATGGTATATCTGATTTTGACTTGGGTAGATAAGATTAAATATAGAATAGACTTAAATTTCCTAAGGCTTGAAAGGGTTTATAGATTGATATTTGTTTGTTACTTGTCAAAGGAAAGAAATCTGATTAGATATAGGGAAACATCATAGTGATCTGTTCTGTTGTCAGTATGGAGGTCTTTCTTATCCATATGTGACATTTATCTGGTAAGAGTCACTCCATTATTAAAAGTATTAATGCACTAAATGATGAGGAAGGATGTATCTGCCCAGAGACACAGTATAGTCCAATATGGGGGACATGACTTTGGTTCCATTACGCAGTACATATATATATATATATATGGAAAACTTAGTGTCCAGATACACCAGAGAGAGATCTTGTACTGAATTTTTAACATTTGGCGTGGATGTAGATGATCAGGCGTCATGCGTCGAAAGCGCAATTCCTCACGGATGATAATGATGATCATAGGAAAGCCCGAGAGCTCAGAATTCTGAGTTGAGAACTTCCAATTACAGAGAATTTATCAGAGCACGAGATTCAAAATCGAAACCAATGAAGGCAGGGATTCTGCTCATCAGGAATCTTGTTATATGAAATAGCAGTATAAGTCACGTAGTGGAGTAAGACCGATCCACTCGAATTACGGATATATTAATTCATTACTGAGTGGGGGAATTTATTAAATTCGATTAGGGTTCGAAATACATAGCCATTGAAGGATGAATTGTAGTCCAATGGCTCCCCTCCCCTGTCCTGTAAATAACTTTTTATGATGTAAAATGGAATATTGTGACGGGCAAGCAGACGAAAGCCACGATGGGTTTCTACTAAAACGGATGAAGTAAGCATTTTTACTGTCGATGATCCTTCTAACACTGAAAAATTATTTACAAATTTAGATATTTCAGTGACAACCTAACGAAACTGTTTGCAGAGTACCAAGGAAGGACTGCAAGTGTGGGATATTCTTGAGTTGAAAAACAACTGAAAATAATGGACGCCAAATATGCATGCCATTACCATAACTAAATTATCCAGAATATCAAAGAAGGCCGAGTGGTAATTCACAGGAACTACCCATAATAAATCCTATCATTTAAAGGAAATGATTTTTCTTTAAAGGTCCTGATCACCCAAAAAGCCAAGGAAGGTTAATGAAAACCTCGTTCCACCATTTTTTTATTTATTTTGTCTTCATTCACTAAATTGTTCCATTAAAATTTTAGTTCAAGGCATTGTACCAAATGATCAATTATCCTGGTGGAGATAATGCAGCGCTACATTAAAAAAGCCTTTATGAAATTTTACCCGGAACTGAAATTTATCATTGTTTATAGATTTGACCTGATAAACAAGTCTATTGATTTCTTCTTTTCGATTTAAACATTTCATGAGTAGCTTCTGCTAAAACTGAAAATATCACTCTTGTTCGACGACGACGACGACGACGACGACGACGACGACGACGACGACGACGACG
>CBVK0101857590.1:3518-16934 GCA_900067695.1 Picea abies | reverse complement strand
TGTTGCAAGTTTGTTTCGTCATGTTCTTTGTTTCTTTTCATTTTGCTCTACATAATTGATGTGTATCACTGTAATTTAGCACGACCACTACTATGGTGAAAGGTTTTCATCTTTTCTGTAATTGTCTCTTGTCTTTCCTCTGCACCAGCTATCAGCGGGTGTAAGACCAATTTACACTTACAGAATTTTATGTTTATTTACACTAGGTCAATTATGTTTATGTCAATTTCTTCTTCTGTATATACGTGAGTTTTCCACTGACAGGAACTTCGCATCATCTACAGCTAAATGTTTTCCCCCATCTCACGTTATTTTTATCAAAAACAATACAGTTACAGGAAAAGGCCTTCAATTTGCATTCTTATTTTTTTTTTCATGCAAAGGTTTCTCTTTACTTCGTCCGGATTGAAACAACAAATAAAATCTCTCTCGTTAAATCATTTCCATATTGGTATTGTTCCTCAAATGACTGTCTCTGCAGCAACTCAACCTAATATTCCACCCAGATTATCTAACCAAATTCATATCGCTTTAAATCTCTTCGACACAATCCTTAAAACTGCGACCACCCGGGAAGAATTAGAATGTTCATGGGCAACCATTGAACAAGATATTACTATTCAGGAATAGTGGGAAGATAGGCAGCGAGAACGTAGAAACCTCCATTAAGTTTCCTATACCGAAGGTTAGTATAATCCTTTATCAACCTTTCATACTTTCGGATGCCTTGACACTATACTTTTGAGCCTTAAGTACAGACTCAGGAACAACATCTTTCTGGCGCCGTTGCCGGGGAACGAAGTTACGAAATCTTTTCCCTAGGAAAACGACAAATTATTTTGTTGATAGTGTTACTCTTTGATAGTGAACATAGAGTGCACACAGTTTAAGGCTTTTTAAAAATCTTTCACTTGGCGACTCCACTAACACACAAACTGGCGTCTGGTAGAAGGCATATCAGACAAAACTCGGATGGCAAGCTGATTACGCCTGTTAATAATCCTGAAAATTTTTTAAGAGCGAGAGGCTCGTTTGAGTCAACTGCTTCAATTAATAAACCCAAAAACCCACTTGTAAAGACTAAATGCCCTTCAGAACCTCTTACTTCCTACAGCCCTCTGTCTGATACCAAAGATCTGGAAATAGACTACTCAGAATTTAGGAGTGAGCCACATCAAACTTTCCCATCTATAAACAAGGAAAAAGGTCCTTTGGAAAGATCGTTATCTTTTGACATACCATCCTTTCTTCATCAGAACTTCCCAGTTTCACCTGATTCAAAAAAGTGTGTTACACCCCCATTTTCTACTCCCAACTCAATGGCAGGCGTCGGAGGGGGAGGTGGAGGACAACCAAATGTTCCTCCTCCCGGATTATTTGCAAAAGTAGCAGTGAGATATGCTCCCCTGGTTTTACCCGTTCCCCTCCATGATTTACCTGACAACTACATCAAAAATCTTCCTAAGTTCACTGGGGAGGGAGATCTAACCGCAGCCGAGCATATAAACTTCTTTGACCAATTCGTAGACATATGCGGTATTGAGCACGAGGACGTCTATTCGAGATTACTTGTCCAAAACTTTGAAGGACAGGTCCGAAATTGGTTTCAGAGTCTTCCTGTAGCGTCTATTCAGACATATAACGCCTTGGAAGACGCTTTCCTCAGGCAATGGGGAGAGAGAAAGGATCACTTATACTACCTTACCGAGTTTGGATCGCTAAAGAAAAATAACTTAGAAACAGTTATGGAATTTATTTTGAGATTTAACAAACTGTATAATAAAATTCCAGCCACTGTTAAACCTTCCGAACCCTCATCCAAAGTAACCTTTGCGGGAGCTTTCGAACCTGATTTTGCATTGCTTTTGCGAGAAAGGAGAGGAGCTACCCTAAATAGAATGCAAGACGATGTTGTCGAAATAGAATCTAATATGATGGCTTCAGGTAAGTTGAAGGCTAAAGCAGGAATAACCAACCGTGATAATAGACGCTATAGGGAACCAGCAGGTCCTTCTGGGTCAAATAAATACACTGACAACAGAGTGGATGATATGGCTCGAATAATTAAAGATTTGTCTAAAAAAATCTCTAGCATGGAGTTGGATCAAGCTAAAGTTGATTCTTCTAACAAAAGGGACTTCAGGAGAAACCCAAATCCCCAAAATCAACAGAGGCAAATAAAGAATGAAGATCAAAAAATACAAGTTCCACTAAAAAACGAAAATTTTATAGGAGCAAGTGACCTCCAAGATTTCGGAGATTCGGAAGATGAAGTTGCATGTTTCGGTGATGAGTGTTCGCAGCCATTTCTGACTAGGGAAGACTATGAGAAATCCTTAAACACTCCTCAACCGTCTAATGAAGAAGATAAAGGTGATCATACTGACCTCTGCTTATCTCAACCAGAAACAGAGATGATAGCGGCTGATTTTCAACCTAGATACAATTTGAGGTCAAAAAATAAGCCTACCTCAACTGACCAACCTAAGAAAATCCTGCCAAGGGGTCAACCTCAAGAACCTCCTTTGGAAGATACATTGTTACCCAGCAATAACATCAAAATGACAAAGACTAAAGAGTCTGGAGTGAAAAAAGCTAAAACCCAAGCAAAGGAAGCTGGGTCGATAGACATAGTTACTTCTACGACTAAGGTCACGAGCGACAAAGCGATCCAGACAAAAAAGTTGGAAAAAGAAAACCCGAAAGTCTTAACCAAAGAAGCTGACAAGACCAATACATCTTACAATTTTGAAAATGAATTAAATAAAATTAAGATACCGATTCCTTTGGTAGAACTAGCAAAAAAACCCACTTATCGGAAGCAAATTGCCAAAGTGATGGGTGTTTATGAGCCAGAAAGTCACTCCGACGTTATCAACCTAGAAGATGACAGACCTAACATCACCTTTGGTCCTCATTTTGAGGGATTCAAAGACAACGTCGCTCCTTTCTATATCACCCTGAATATACATGATCAGTTACTACACAACTGCATGTTAGACTCCGAGGCTTCACATAATGTTATGCCCAAAACTATAATGGAGAGGCTGGGCCTCTAGATCACTAGACCCTATGGAGACCTATACTCGTTTGATTCAAGAAAGGTTAAATTTATGGGAATGATAAAAGATCTGGTAGTTACCCTAGCTCAGGTCCCGGTCAAGAGTATCCTGATGGATGTGGTTATTGCAGATATTCCCCCCAAATATGGTATGTTGTTATCCAGATCATGGGGAGCCAAGTTGGGGGGTTCGCTACAATTGGACATGTCATATGCCACAATCCCATTTTTTGGTGGTCAGTTTACCCATTTGTACCGAGAAACAAGATTAGTGTATACTGTCAGTGATCCTAAGAACCCAAATAACTTTCCCATTTACGTTGCAGACCAAGATCTGGGAAATTGCATATTGTCTTTTGATGATGGTTTAGATGGATGTCCAGAAGAACTAGATGTGAAGCAAGAAGAGCTTATCCCCTTGACTAAAGATCTATGCAAAAGTGGTATCTGGAAAATGTACTTCGATGGAGCTTCATCTTCCGAAGGAGCTGGTGCTGGCATACTTTTGATAGCACCTGAAGGTAAGTTTATCGTTCCTTTCTCATATCGCTTGCAGTGGGACATAGATTACACCAACAACGTATGCGAGTATGAAGAATTAATCTTAGGTTTAGAGGCTGCAAAGAAGCTAAACATAAAAAACTTGGAGGTTTACGGTGACGCCGAATTGATAGTAAAACAAGTAAACCGACAATACCTAGCCAAACATCCCAGATTGAGAACATACAGAAATTGCGCTTTGGATCTAATGGAGAATTTTTTCTCATCTATAAAAGTCCATTTTATTCCTCACACAGAGAATCTGCATGTTGATGCATTGGCTAAGGAAGCCTCAACCTTTTCCCCTCCCACAAATGTTAAACTGAAATATCATATTAAAATCAGATATAAACCCTCTATACCAGACAATGTCCGACACTGGCAGGTCTTTGAAGATGACGAACAAATTCAGAAATTTCTTATAGCAATAGGTGAGTTCTCCGAAACCCATTCAGACCAAGAAAACCAAAATGACCCGAGGTGGATCATGCAAGAAGATGAAAATCCTGAAACCTTTAGAGAAAAAATAGCAGATCACCGCATGTTGGTCCTCAAAAATAACCAAATCCTGAAAGGCTTAATTCCTTTGGAAAGACTTTTCGATCAGAACAACATACCTATGAAGTCTACTTTGCAGCCCCAACCAGAAGAAGTGGAGGATTGCAACATAGGAACTGAGAAATATTCCAGGGTGGTAAAGATATCTAAATTTCTCCCTCCTAAGGTAAAGGACCAGTATAGAGACTTACTTAGACAGTATAAAGATGTTTTCGCCTAGTCCTATGATGAGCTTCGAACATACGATACTTCTATAATTGAGCACAAGATACCTTTGAAGCCCGGAGTCAAGCCTTTTAAGCAGAAGCTCAGGCATTTTAACCCCATTTTTTTTCCTGTTATTGAAAAGGAAGTTAAGAATCTTTTAGACGCGAAAATAATTGTACCTCTAAGATACTCAGACTGGATAGCAAATTTGGTCCCTGTCAGAAAAAAGAACGGAGAAATCAGACTGTGTGTAGATTTCCGGAACTTGAACAGGTCCTCTCTTAAAGATAATTATCCACTTCCTAAAATGGACCACGTCCTAGAAAGGGTAGTTGGGGCAAATCGGATGTCTATGATAGATGGATTTTCTGGGTACAACCAAATAGCCATGAACGAGCAAGATAGAGAAAAAACCGCCTTCACCACGTCATGGGGTACATTCATGTATGATAAAATGCCTTTTGGTTTAATGAATGTAGGGGCTACCTTCCAGTGTGCCATTGACATCGCTTTCGTTGGATAAAGAGATAAGTTCATAGTAATCTACCTCGATGATTTAATGGTTTTTTCTAAAACCGATGAAGAACATTTGATCCATTTAAAACAAACTTTTGAAAAATGCCGCAGGTATGGTCTATATTTGAACCCAAAGAAATCACATTTCGCCATGCGGGAAGGTAAGCTTCTAGGGCATATCGTATTTAAATATGGAATCAAGATTGATCCTAAGAGAGTTGAAGCGATACAAACTATCAGTATTCCTAGAAACGTTAAAGAAATTCAAGCTTTCTTGGGTACAATAAATTTTTTACGAAGGTTTATACCAAATTTCGCTGAGATTGTTAAATTGATCACAGGAATGCTGAAGAAAGATAGCAGAGTAAATTGGACCACCGAGGCTAAAGCATCGTTCGAACGCATTAAAAAAGTTATCAGCGAGGCACCTGTGTTAACAAGCCTAGATTACTTGAAGGATTTCCTCATCTTCTCATTTTCTTCTCAACATACTATCGTCGCGGTGTTACTGCAAAAAGATGATGAAGGTTTTGAGCGCTCGATCGCGTTTTTTAGCAAGAGCCTTAGAGACGCCGAACTAAAATATGATATAATGGAAAAACAGGTGTACGCAACGGTGAAAGCGCTAAAGGCATTCAGAACTTACGTTCTACATTCAAAAATTATCGTGTATGTACTAACCAGTGCTGTGAAGGATATATTGGTACAGCCAGACAACGATGGAAAACGAGGGTGCTGGCTCGCTAAGATACAGGAATTTGATCTGGAAATCAAACTTACTAAATTGATAAAGTGAAGGGGTCTGGCCAAACTTTTGGTTGAATCGAACCTTAGAGCTCTTGACATCAATTGCCTACAAGGGGAAGGTGAAGACACACATTTGCAAGAGCCGGATGACCAGACATATCCAAAAAAGATTGAGGAAAAATTCATGTCGTCAAGCTGGTATAAAGATATAGTTTTCTATTTGTTAAACCTGAAATGTCCAGATGGACTAACACCAGCCAAATACAGAACTTTAAAACTCCATGCTGTAAAGTATTGCATCTCAGAGAATCAACTATACTGGAAGGATCCACTTGGGTTCTTACTGGTCTGTCTGGTTGAGTCGGAAACTCCGCGAGTTATAGAAGAATTTCATGAAGGAATCTGTGGAGGGCACCATGCATGGAGAGCCATGGCCTATAAGATCTTGAGGGCCGGGTACTATTGGCCGAAACTATTCTCGGACGTCAATGCCAAAGTACGTGCCTGTTACTCATGTCAAATATTCGCTGGTAAGCAGAAACTCCCTGCATTACCACTCGTTCCAGTCAAAACCGAAGCCCCATTTCAACAATGGGGATTAGACTTCATAGGGGAAATCAACCCCCATTCCAGTGCTCAGCATAAGTGGATCCTAACAGCCACAGATTATTTTACAAAGTGGGTGGAAGCAATTCCAACTAAAAGAGCAACAGATTCGGTGGTGATTGATTTCTTGGAAGATAACATTTTGTCGAGATTCGGGTGTCCCCGAAAAATTGTTACCGACAACGCCCAGGCCTTCAAATCCATGGCTATAATCGATTTCTGCCAGAAGTACAGTATTGTTCTCGGCCATTCCACTGCCTATTACCCTCAGGGAAATGGGCTGGCTGAATCATCAAATAAGAGCCTGGTAAATGTGATAAAAAAGGTACTGAACGAAAACAAGAGATCCTGGCATGTACATTTGAAACACGCATTATGGGAAAACCGCATCAGCACTAAAAGATCTATCGACATTTCACCGTTTCAGATGGTATATGGGACCGAGGCGGTTCTGCCCATAAACTTAAGATTTCCAGTGATGAAATTATGGCAAGATCAAAACAAAGAGCCCAATCATGTGACTAGAAGAATTAACCAAATCATTGAGGTTCAACAGTTTAGAGTGGAGGTTGATGAGAAAATACAAAAATACCAGGACGATATGAAAGCATTGTTCGACCTTAAGGCGAAGGACAGAGAGTTCCTCCTAGGTGACTTAGTGTTGAGATGGGATGCGAGAAGGGAAGAAGCCGCAAAGCATGGCAAATTTGACCACCTTTGGTATGGACCATTCAGGGTCTCGGCTCCAAAAGGAAAGAATTCATTTCTTCTAGAAAACATTGATGGAGAGGTTCTAAGCGCCCCTGTCAACGGGCGATATCTAAAGCACTATATGACGTGACGGTGGTTGGGTAGAAAGGAAAATAAAATAAAAAATAAATAAATTGTATATATATATATATATATATATATATTTGTAAATAAATAAAATTTTATTATGAATTTTGGTACATATTTATGTTTTTGTTCTAACATTTATCTTCAATTTTTGGTTTTTTGTTCCTAAATTTTCAACGCATTTTTCAGTCAGGTTTGTGTTTGTTTTTGCAGGATTCTAGCCTCAAACGAGCTTAGCTTCAGGTGAAATTAACTCAAGACATAAGGTGCATATCAGTGTCGGAAATAGGGCGACATAAAACAGGTGATACATAAGATAGTTCATAATTCCCAAAGAAATTGGAAAGAGAAGACAGAGGTGAGTTTTCACAATACTCAGATCATGAAAGGCTGTTTTTAGCAATCTAAAGTAATATTGTTCAAATTGCAATATAAAGGGTTAGATAACAGGATTATTTTTGGCCTTGATCTTCAAACTAAAATTTGAATGAATATGTTAAATCCAAAACGGTCAGTCATAATTTTTGTTCCTAAAAGTATCTGAAAACCCGTCTCAAACTGTTGTGACCTTTTGTATATTGAGCCATTGAATTGCTACCTTGTTTTCTGTCTATATTTGGGCCTGATTTTAGCAAGTCACTATTTTCCTGAGTTTTTGTATAGGAGTTAAAGTTTTTCGTTTTAAACCTTGGGGATTTTGGAACAGATCTTAATAAGAAATCTGGTCCTCACAACTACTTGATCTTCTGCTAAGCTAAGGAACGTTTATAGTGATCCTGACTTTTCTAGGTTTTTCAACAGCGTCGAAAAAATCAAAGCTTGCTTGAACAGGATGTCCCTTAAAGTTTTATTCTTTCTCCCTTGTCTCCCTATGAACTAAAGGTCTTGTGAGGGTCAAAGGAAGGTTGATACCGAGTAATCAAAATAAGTTGACAGACCTCTGATAAAAAAATATATTTTACAGATCTCAGCCCTGATATAAACTGATTGCTCCCATCTTCATGTTTTAAAGGTAAATATTAAGACAGGTGGTGAAAGGAAATTCATAAATGATTGCCCCCACCTAGTCTATTAAGACGATGAAAGGAAATTCATAAATGATTGCCCTCGTCTTAGCATTTAAACGCATAAATTTTTTCCGAAGTGGTGAAAAGAAATTCAGTAGAAAAGGGTCAGACAACTTCACCGGGGTACTGAACAGGCTCGCTGGTAGTGAAGCAATGTCTGGGAGATCTGTAAGGCTGTTATACATAAACATCAATCTACTCCGGTAATCAACACTTTCTGAAAACCTGATCATTTCCCCAAATTCAGACGAGACTTCCCTATTTTAGATTATATAATAACATTCTTTTGATGCAAGCTGAGAATCATAAGACCTGTTGAATATCCTAGGATCGTTACGACTGTCTTAAAGCATTCCCCAAACTTAGTAGCAAGAAAGGGAAAATTGCGAAAGTGACTTCAGCTGTTTTTAGAAAGAGTATCTGAGTTCGAAAAAAAAATTTCTGGGGTTCAAAGCGAAATTTCCCTCCCCTTCTATCTTTTTCCTTGAATTTTCTGTTGATATTAGCCTATGACTCCATTTACCCAATTTTGGCACCTGGTCTACTGTTCTTCCCGCCTCGCAGGGAAGCAGGATCCCTAGTTGGAGCCTATGTTGGAGCCGCCCTTGTTTTTCAACTCGCTCAAACTTTCAATTTTTGATACTTGAGATCTAAAACAACTTTTCTTTTCCTTCCGAAATCATAAAGCTCTGAAATCTTGTCCCGTGAATGGCAATGCTTTTTCATTTTCAAAAGAAAAGATTCATTTTTCGCTAATATGTTTGCCTTTCTGTTTTATTTTTGGATATCGCAAGTCGAACGCTTTGATTTTTGATTTCTCAAGTCTCGAGTCGCGAAACTGCGAACTCGTTTTTCAAATTTTCCACCTAAGGCATTGACTATGGTAAGACCTTTAACACTTGATTAGGCATCGTCGGTATTTCGTACCTCGGCATTCGTCGAGGACAAGTTTTTGTTCTTACAGCCCCGATAGCCGAGAACGCGATAGCTTTTGTGAAAACCTTGGTTGATAACTAAAGGTAAAAAAAAACTAACCACGGTTAAACTTGGTTCTCGGCACATCGCCGCTCGGCATTTTCTTTCATAAAGTTAAGGTATCCAAAACTCCGATTCATGAAGTTGCGACATAATTATATCAAGATTAATTAATCGCCTAATCTAATATTTCCTTCTCTTAATTCGAGCCTAATTATCGCTGCATCGCGATATCGCGACTCAACATATCATTCTCCTAAAAATTTGTCTTCGAATTCTCAAGTCACGATATGGCGATTAAGTTAATCATATCATTAAGGATCCACCAATCACGATTACCATTGATTACATTAAAATCGGCCTTCGCAGTATCGCGAGTTAAAAGGTCAAAACGCGAAAACAAAGTTTGCGATGCAACGAAAGGCGAGGAAGTTTTTTAAGTCGATTAGATTTGTAATACTTTAAAATTAAACGGAATACGTCCCGCGCTTCAAGGTTGGCACACTTCACGAGGTATTTATTTATTTACTCTCCATAACCCGAGTACCTGTCAAGTTGCCCAATATTCATGACATTAATGAGAAATTAGGGTAAATCCACGAAGAAAATAAGATCGAATTTTTTCAATAAATTTGGTTTTATTCATGATTTGACAGACTTATGTCAAAGGTACATTATTTTCAAATATATACGAGATTTCGTTTTATTTTTTAAACATTTCTTATTAACGCATAGAGCTTGCCTTTCCCCGAGGATACTCATTTCCGCATGTATACACAGGTTTACTGCAGAAGAGCAAAACAGCAAGCTTCAGCTATGGCACCAAGGAGAGCGGCGAAAGCAAATGTCGAGGTTGCGGCACAGGGTCCGGACAACGTCTCAGATACTTCGCCCCGGACGAGCGGCTCAGTATCCACCTGGTCTTCTATTTCAGATGTCCTGCAATCCAAGTTGGTAAACTGTTCAGACTCTGATGACTATAACTATGATATTGTGAAGGGTGACCTGAACACTAAGTACAAGGCGATTGTTCAGTCGGGAATGCACCTAGTTGCAACCAGAACTTGGTTGCTCCCATACTATGACATGATCCGATGGGCATTGGATCACGTCGCGGTGCCTTCCAGAACTATCTTAAATGATCGACAAGCCATGATTGGGACTTTTAGGCCCGAACATATCCAGTCTATGTATAAGCTCCAAGCAACCTATGAACACACATATGGCAAATAATTCCTGGTGGATTTCAAAAAGAAGGAGTGCGAAGAATTTGAAAAAACCATGCCAGGCTTGATAAAGGATTGGGTGTCTCATTCCTCGACATTCAGAGTGAACGACAAGGGTGTGTATTCGATTTCTTCGTTGGAGCCAAACTATATGTATATGGCGATGATGACTTGTCGGCTTTTCGGCTGGGAGGATACCGCGCATTTTTACGTCTAGTGGGTACCTCTCATATTTCGGGTAGCAAAAGGTTCCTCATTCAATTGGGAAAAAATTATCTCCGGTAATTTGTTCAACAGGGTCACTGAGTACCAAGAGCAGAAGGCAGCCGGGAAACCATCCGGATTCTTCATGTCTGCGTATATCATGGATGCGATATGCTCCATGACGCCTTTTCCTTTGATGAATTGGGCTTGGATTCCAACCCAAGAGAAGACTATTCATGAGTACCACGATAAGATGTGGGAAAATAACGCGAACAAGTTTATTTATGAGATTTTTAACTGGGTGATGGTGCCCCTGCACATCACCATTTTTGGTCTTTTACCACCCTGCATCTCAGATGGCATTGCTGAGAATCTGAGCCGTGTCGCGGACTGGTATGTGGAAGAGGAATTCTCCTATTTGAGAGTATTTGGAGCTATTGTTCCTCCTCTGGCGCTACCACTATTCATCCCCGATAAGCTAGCTTGTCGCGAAAGTGCTCGACAAATAGTAATCAGCGGAGTGAGCAAAGAGATCAAAGCATCATCAAAGAAGGTATGGCCATTTGTCCCTATTCGGCTATATTCCTATTCCTTATTAGATTTTGGACATGCTAAGGTTGAAGTTGCAGCCATAGAAGACTTGAGCTTAGTCTCTATCGAGTACAAGAAGCATGATCCTCAGGGGATCGTAAGCACTCATTTGGGAAATTGTGGATTGAAGAGGCTCGAGCATGAATGTTCGCCCTCAGATGATGTTTTCTGAGGGGTGAGGTCCTATTCAGAGGTGCAATTTCGAATCAGATCCCTAGCACCCGAAGATAGGGCCTCAGTTTTAAAATTTCAGGAGCATAGGAAACGATGTCTCCCCGTGGTGCTGGGAGGTTTGGGACTTTCCAAGAATAAAGAAAAAGAGGCTAAAAGTTCTGAGGGGAAAACCTCTAACCCTGAAAAACGTCAGGCAGGGGAGCAGGAGAAGAATCCTGAGCAGGAGAAGAATCCCGAAACAGGGAAAAATCCCGAAAAAGAGAAGAGTCCTGAGCAGTAGAAAAATCCAGGAAAGGAGAAGAGTCATGAGCGGGAAGAGAATCCTGAAATAGAAAAAGAGATTACTGATCCTCCCAAGGAGCATAGTCCTAAGGTGGAAATAAAAGACACAGACACACTGAAAACTCAGAATCCGGAGGCAGTGACTAAGACCTCTGATCCCCCGAAAGAGCAAGATCCACTCAGCACACTAGGGAAAACGATGAAGCAAATCGGGGCACCCATCACCTCTATCACCCATTTGCAGTCAACGCAAGGAAACATACAGGAAGGATGGATTTTTGGTGAAGAACTGAGGCCTATAAGGGCAAAGGAACTCCCTCCTAATGAATTCTTTTTTGACAAAAAGAGGAAAGTTGTAGTAAAGCGAGAATTTTACCAAGAGGGAGAGTCCACTGGTAAAAAATTCAAAGTGATGACCGATGGGATGAATAAAAAGAAGGATGAATTTGCCACGGAAATTGTAGGAATGCTAGGAGCGTATGCGACGGCAAATCAATTCTCGGTCGAAATGCTAAAGAAGTAGCTCAAAGAAAAAAATTGTCTGATCAAGACTCTTGAGGCCAGGGTGACTTTAGCAGTAGAAAGTGCTAAAATTCAAGCAAGCGGAGAAATCGAGTTGACCTGATTGGCCGACAAGAAAGAAATTGAAGTCCTCAAGACTAAACTGGAACAAGAAAATTCTATGATCCGAGATGGTCGGGTACAATCAGGCCAGCAGAGGGATACGATTACATAGCTGCAGACTCAGTTGAAGGTCGCAGAAAGCAAAGCGGTTGACATCGAGATCGTTAAATCTCGAGCAACTGATATTCGGAGCAGGATCTCCTCTGCTCAACAGAGCCTGCTAAACAAAGTAGGAGAGATTCAAGAAGACTGCTTGTTAATACAACGAATCTCTGAGAATCTGATTAACAAAGAAAGGAACGCAGAAGCTGCTTGGGTCACTTTCCAAGAGGCAGTGATAGCGACCAACAACAGGTTTTCAAGGCCTCCCGGGCTTACCATTGCCGAACAAACCAGGGGTAATATCTTGTTAAAGAATTGGGAACAAGATATTACTTTCAGCAAAGAGCAGGCTCAAAAAGTGGAAAATTCGTTAGAAGAGGCCGTCAATAACATAAATGGTGAGCAGTTGGGGATAGAAATTGGAGCTGACACAGAGGCACTAAGGCAGATAAATATAGATCGGATTTCTCTCGACATAAAGGAGGAGAATGAGAGAAGTTCAATGGAAATCTCCAAGATGGACAGGGTAGACCCAACTCAAATCTACAAACATTTGATTCAGCCTAGTGCACAACTTGGCGGCCTTGAACTCGTTGATATACAAATAAATGATAAGCTTCCACAGTTGGCCCGAGAGTGTTATCTTGCCAAAGCTCGTTGTCAGGCCGAGCCTTCATAGCTTGTGACCCAGTTTGTGGACAAGTGTATCATGTACACTGAATCCATGCGAGGACAGGCACCTAGCACTTCTTGAAGATAGAATAGGTGAAATGGAGTTATCTCGTTTCCCCCAGCTGTCAATGCAAAACCTTCACAGCTTGTATTTCATTTTTTGGGACAAATGTATCATATGTATTAAATCTAAGCAAAAACAAGCACCTGGCACTTTTTTGAAAAATGGATAGGGACAGATGGAGTAATTTCGCTCTTCAGAACCGAGAGGCCAATCTTGTATAAATAGATCACAAAAAGAAGAGAACCGAGGGGGGGCTGGACTTTTTGGTACTAACTGTAAGAGAGTTTTTGCATTAAAGGAGTTAATACAAGCAATTTGAAGATTCCCGATTCTGTCACGACTGTGTTGCAAGTTTGTTTCGTC
>CBVK0101857509.1:0-22987 GCA_900067695.1 Picea abies | reverse complement strand
ATATGATATAATGGAAATAGTGTAAACATGTATATAGGTAAATATATACAGCAGAGTGTAAATATATCATAAATATATTGCATGTAAATATGTAACGCAAATTGTGAACATATAGTGTAAATATATATGGTGAATATATAACACAAAGTGTAAATATATATGGTGAATATATAACACATAGTGTAAATATATGATATATATGAAATAAGATAATTGTTGGGAGAAATATGATAATATTGTCTTATTAAATGTATCGTGTAAAATATATAGGGTAAATATATTTATCGCAGAGTGTGAAATCTATCTTAAAAACATAGAGTATCACTATAAAAAAAAATGCTATTAGTTTCGTTGTCAAGTTCGTTGTCAACACTCAATGAATTTGCTGCCAACAATCAATGAAATCTCCACTAAAATTGTTGTCTGAGAAAAGCAGAGATAAAGCTGTCTAATAACTGTAAGATGTCGTTGTATAGGAACTACATGATACTGCTGGGTTAAAATGATATAGCTGTGTAAAAATAAAATATGGAATATAAAATTGTGTTCCATAACATTAATGTCTATAAAATCTATAATTAATTTTGTTGTCTATGTCAACGCAGTCTCATTATATATATGCAACACAGAGTAATAAACGAAACACTAATCATAGCTAATCCAAACGCCATCCATTCACCCATCTCAAGACACAGACACATCAAACGCTATATATTACACATGACATAGCTGCCCCATTTAACTGATTGGTATTACTGTCCAAATATATTAAATTGTAGTCTAAAAATGGTAAAATCATAGTGATTGGTATTGTTGTCCAAATCTATTAAATTCCAATAAAAAAAAAAGTAAAATCGCAGTGATTGGGTATTGCTTTCCAAATCTATTAAATTGCAGTAAAAAAAAAAGTAAAATCGTAGTGATTGGTATCGTTGTCCAAACATAGAGAAAATAAAGGTAATAAAACACATTCCAAGGTGGTCAAAATGCAACGTAAAATGATATAAGTATAATTGTATGATTCAATGAGTGTATAGGTAAAACGCAGAAAAAATGAAGGTAGTAAAGCACAGTCCAAGAGTGGTCAATAAAACATAGACAATCATTGTGTATCATCCTTAAAAGAAACGTAGATGGTTTACCTTCAACGCTAATATTTTACCCAAAAAGAAAACGTAAAGTTTAATATATGATAATAAAAGAAAGAGTTAAATATGCTGAAACAGAGTCTAAAATATGTTGAGGTGCAGTCTGAATATTTGTTGAAAACGCAACCTATGTATGTCGAGATTTTACCAATCAAGAGCTGGGAACTGTCATTAAAATCATAGAGAATAAAATGTCATCCAAAAATGCAGCGAGTATTAAGTTGTTCGTAGAGAGAAATGATAAACAATACGCAGAGATACTCAATCACAAGAAGGTGAAAGGACAATCATTCAACCATGAAAGAATCAACACATAGATAAGTAAGGGGTAGACAACTGGGAAACAAGTATCCCTCACTCATCATCCATGCACAGAAAAGTAGGGCATTTGAATCTATAGGTCTTTAAACACCAAAGTGATGATCATTGATTCAACTCCTAGCCGACTTCTCAGGCATGGACTGATGACTGAAGGGATAAGGAAGGAACACAAAATTCTACATAATAATCAATAAAATGAAAACAAAACAGTCATAGCAATCAGGGTTCGGGTTGCCAAGGAAATCAGTTCAGAATGCAGTGAGTGTAAGACTAGGATGGATTTAAGTTCTTTGATTAAAATGTTGAGTAAAATACATTTCCTTACACAATAGAGGTACAATAATGAAAATTAAAGAACAACATTAATATACCATTTAAAAATAAATGCATGCATACCATATCCCAATGCGACAACTCTGAGTCGTTGTCCCACACGCACTCCTTCCAACTCCCACTTGTCGACTGATGTGACCTTATCGGTACCTCCCAACCAATGCTAGGGGTACTCTTATTCCCCCTGAGCCACCCTAAGCCTCAAAGGGGCCATGCACACTATACCATAGAACAATTAGCACATATCTCACCTCGCAAGGTCGAGATACCACTCATTACCCGAGCTGGGTATCCCAACTCCCACAAGATAAGTTCAGTAAAGAAAACAATTTAGTAGTGTAACGTTACACATAAAGATGAAATCGATACTCCTGCTCCATCTTTTTTATAGAGTTTTGAAGTGATTTATTTCTCAAATTCTCATTTAATTTCTTTTTTATTAATTTAATCAGAAAAAATCCTCCTGTGTATACATGTCACCCATCCCCCTAGTTGCACTAGAAAGTTAATAATTACAAATTTATTAAAGGCAAGTTTCCTTACTAAGTTAGAAATTGAGCGTTTTCCTTATGTTTCCCTTTTTCTTTATGTTTCCCCTTTTTCCTTTACTTTCCTATTTCTTTTAAGTTTCCCTCTTTTCCCTTTTTAACTAAAACTCAAAATAGCAAGTGTATAAAAACAACCATTTACCCCTTTTTCTTTTTAATTAGAAATTAAATTAGCATATGCAGATAAAACAATCATTTCCCCTTTAAAATTTTAATCCCCCATTGTAATTTGATTTTAATAATTTAATTGAATTTCTTACCCCCTTCTTCTTACATGTTTATTTATGATTATTAATTTTGACCACATGTGTTACTTAGACCTAGATTTTAGTTTCACTAGGTTGGAAAACATTTTAATTACATAAATTGTTTTTAGATATTACTTATCACATCATTTGTTTTAAGGTCGTCTAGGTTTATTCACTTACCGGTTAAAAATGTGACATGCCCTTCAGAACGCACTAGGTTCTCCAAGGGTGCCACTTGCCTCTTTCTATTTTTCTTGCACGATGTGCCCTTCAGGACGAACTACGTGCTCCAAGGGTGCCACTTGCCTCTTTCCATTTTTCTTCTGCGACATGCCCTTTAGGATGCACTACATGGTCCAAGGGTTCCACTAACCTCTTCGCTAACTTGGTAGACATCAAAAACACCTAGAGTCAATAATCCGCTAGGTGATCTTGTGGGAGACTAAGGGCCTCTAAGGAATAAGGCCCTTGCCTTATTGTGTTCCCCTAAGGTAATCGTTAACCTACAGTTCGAGCCACAATGAGAGTGCTAGTAGGCTATGGCAGGGTTGTTGTCCATACCTCTCCCTCAAATTCTTTGGTTGTCATGCGTGACCCCTCTACTCCACATGTGAGTTTGTTCGACAAGCTATCATTAGCTTGCATCATCAATGAATCATGTCAACAATAATAATCAATCATAATAACATCTAATCAGATGTACATATCTCATATCAACAACCATCAAACCCCAATAGTCCACTCCCTGACTTGATCCAGAGTCTAAGGGGTTTCATCGATGCATCTACATCCTCGAGGTCCAAATTCCTGCACACTGAGGAGAACCCAGTCAATAGCACCTATATTTTTAAATACACAAAATAACATATCATCATATCCATAATGCCTCAAAATCATAATCAAACGACCAATAGTATAATAATCCAGATCACTTGCAAGCAAGTGTCCTCAAAGAATAAGTTCGCTCAGTGCATGCAAGAGCAAGATGTTACAACAATGACCGCAACAATTTAGTTTCCAGAAGACAAACTCTACATGCAATGATCAAACGAAATTCCAATTCAAAATGAAACTAAAACAAAGACGTCACTACAACATTGATCTAGAGTTTTCAACTAACACTCAACATTCATAACGATAATCAATTCGAAGTTTTAAGATTTTACAATGAACAAAAGAAACTCTAAGTTTCGAGGCTGCGCTAAGCCTATCGACATCCATTCAATTTTTTTTTTTTTCAGAGCTGCAACTAATTATGTAGCAAATTTAAGTATTTTGATTCTCCCAAAGGTGTAAACAAAAAGGAAGAGACTAAACAAATTAAAATTCTGAACATCCAAAAATTTTCATGACTTTATAAAGCTCTAAAATGTGGATCAAAAACTAGGCTTACAGTGACCCATCAAGATTCTAGATTCTGATTTTGTAACTAACTTCACAACAATCCAACAAAATTCCTAAATTTTGAAAAATCAATAATGGACTGTGACTACACAAGAATTTGATTCCATAACTTCTATTACTTACACATCAATTATAAATAAGATCATTTTAGGATCTATAAATTTAAAATTGGCAACAATTATGTAAATTGAAGCATTCCAAGTATGTAAATTCAATTGGAAACAATCCAACAAATTACTAAAGTTCACAGTTAATTTGCATGTACAACAACTAACAAATTTTTGGAGTCCAGGTTGTAATTGAATTTGGCTGCAAGCTCACAATCTCAATATTGAATTCATAAGTTTCCTAAAAATGGTTATACATAATTTAATTTCCAGAAATCACTACCAATTTCAATGACCATATCAAATTCTAAATATACGGATAACAATTAGATTATAGAAGACCAATGAAACTCAAATTTTTGGATTTGCAATTTATCGATGGCGAACAAAAAATTATTTTTCAGAACTCCAAGGAATTTCTCCATCCACTATACAAAAATTATAACTTACAAATTTATTTTTACTGCAATAAATTTTTTCGAAATAAATACCAAAACCAATGAAGACTAAGATTTGAATATGTTCTTCAAAAACTTGCACTCCTTCTGTACTCTTTCTTTCTACTCATTGAAAATTCATCGGTATCTCCCAACGAATGCTAGGGGCATTCTTCTCCTCCTTAGCACCCGAAACCGCAAAGGGGCCACACACAAGAAACCAGTAAACAATATTCCAAGACTTTCCTCGCAAGGAAGAGCTTCAAGATCAGTATCAAGAAAAACACAATCCAAAATTTTTTGGCAACATTAAAGTACCAAGAAATGTGAGATCTTTTTCCCTTCCACACCATTTGTTTTATATAAAAATCCACAATGACACGTGTCTCCATGCACAATTATTAATTCTTTTTAATTATTTTAATTACAATTATTCACCCACACACTTGTCACACTCTCCCCAAGTTGCACAAGTAATTACACTTTTTATTTTATTTAAAAATCCAATTTCCATCACATTCTCTATTTTTTCTCTTAGTTGTCCCTTTGTTCCCCAAATTCTCATTTAATGAGTGTATCCTAACAAGATAATAGTCAAAGTTGGATTAGGAGTATTCTTCTAGTTAGACTAGTGGTAGGTTGACTCAATATTCTATTCCATGTGTATTCCTATTCTCTCATATTATTATTTATTTCTATTTTAAAAATCCATTTTATTAATTTCATGCACACATGTGCATTTTATCGAACCTTTAAATTTATTCCTTTTTTCCTTCAGTTTGATTATATTCTCAAATATTTTAACTTATGTCATAATTCATTTAGTCTTTTATTTAAATTTTAGACTTAGACTTAGTCTTAGGCTTAGGCTTAGAATCTTGTGAGTCTTTTAATTTATAATTTACTGCTTAATTAATTATTTTATTCTAACAAGGTCTGACCATTTCAATGTTTTCTAGGCCACCAATATTTATTGACTCAAGTTTTAATTGCGTGACGTGCCCTTCAAGATGCACCTCCGTGCTCCAAGAGTGTCACTCACCTTAGACTAGTTTTGGAAGTTTGTCTGACACTTGGAGTGAACACTCCATTCGATCGACATTGTGAGAGACTAAGAGCTTCTAAGGAATACATATTCCTCCTTATTGCAAGACCATTAGAAATATTCATGACCAATTGTCTCATTCCTCCCTCACGACATCATGGACCTCTCAAACTAGGTAATCATTAACCTAGAATTCATGCCACGTCATGAGTGCTAGTAGGTTGTAACGAGGATGCTATCACACCTCTCCCTCAATGTGTAGTTTATGTTCATGACCCCTTTACTCATTATGTGAGTTGGATTAGCAAGCATCATCAAGACCGCATCCACTAACAAAAAGAGTTTCAATAATCCATATACATAAATCATATTGTAATCAATCATGTATCACATGTGCGTAAAATGAAATATTCAATCAAAATAAAATCCACTCCCCGACTCGATCCAGATTCCAAGCAATCCCATTGTTCCATCAACATCCATAACCTGTCATGTACCCTGCACACTTAGGTGAAATCCTCAATAATATATGTCAATACATATATATATAAAAGAAACAATGAATTACAATATGTCATAAACATCATATATAACTCATAAACAAAATGAAATTATAATGTACTATAGCCGAATCACTTGCAAGGAAGTGTCCTTAAAGAATACGTCAATAAGAGTGTGCTGAAAAGAACGAGATGTTACATACACCCCCTCTTGTTTTAAACTTCATCCCGAAGTTTGTACAATATATAAATGCAAGTAAATACTTTTATTTGATATAGATTTACATATAGAATCTATCAAACAAGTAAGGAAATTGTTGATGCATCTCATATGCATCCTCCTAGATAACCGAGTGTGGACTATATTTGACCCACTAGACCTTGAACTGATCGACTATTCGATGTTGTAGTTGTCGAGTGCAATGGTCCAAAATGCAGATTGGATCTGACATAAGGGAACCCTCTCCTGACATCTGGACATAAATCATGTCAATAACATGTGATGGATCAGTAATACAATGTTGTAAAAGAGATACATGAAATACATCATGCATACGCCTCAAAGAATCAATCAAAGATGGTTAGTAAGCCACGGGTCCCTTATTTTCCAATACCTCAAAAGGTCCCACAAACATAGGAGAGAGTTTGGAACCCTTTCCAAACTTGATCGAACTCTTGTGTGGTTTTACCCACAAGAAAACTCGGTTGCCAACCTCATAACTACGATCAACGCTATGCACATCTGCATAACGCTTTTGTCGATCTTGTTCTTCTTTAATCCTTTTTATTATCTATTACAATATTTCTTCCATTTATTTGATCACTTCCAGTCCCACGAGGACCCTATCCTCAAGTTTATCCCAACTCAATGACGTCTAAAATGGTCACCCGTAAAGAAACTCAAACGGTGCCATCTTAATTGTAGTTTAGTAAGTTTTGTTGTATGTGAACTCTACCAATGTAAATAATTCCTCCCAATGTTTCTTTTGATCCATTACATACATTATTCAACATACCCTCTAAAATATGGTTCATTCTCTTTGTTTGTCTGTCTATCTCTAGGATATATGTTGTACTAAAATTCAGTTCCATTCCCAACGCTTCTTGGAAACTAGTCCAGAACCGTCCTTTAAACAACGATTCTTGATCATATATGATCCTTCTTGGTATAACATGTAACCTCACAACTTCGTTGACAAATACTCTAGTTATATCTAGCACTTGATATGTCGTACGCATTGGAATAAAGTGTGCAGTCTTTGTCAAAGTGTCAACTACCACGATGATTGAATCATGTCTCCATGCCGTTAGTGCCTATTCAACAATAATTCCATCGAAATGACTTCCCATTTTGATTTAGGAATAACATGTGGTTGTAACAATCCTAGTGGATGTCTATGCTCATCCTTCACTTGCTGACATTCTAGACATCTCACCATGTAACTAACTATGTTTTCTTTTATTCCATTCCAGAATAATAAAGTCTTAAGGTCTCACTTAATCTTTGTGACTCCTGGATGAGCCATGTACACTACTTGATGATAGTATCTTAAGATCAAACTTCTAAATTAATCATTAAGTGGTATGTAAATTATGTCGTTATATCTCAACAATCCATCATTGTTGAAAGAATAGCCTTCAAACTTCAATACCATCATGGTATTTTGTCCAATATTATCCTTAACATCTTTGTACTAGTCATCGTCTATCTCTAAAGTTAGAATATTTTCTCAAATATTCATCTTAAGAGTCATTACCAATAATATGCGTGGTCTACGACTCAACGCATCTTCCACTTTGTTCATCGTTCCTTTAATGTAAGTAATCTCAAAGTCGTATTCACTGAGTAATTTCGACCTACTCCTTCGTCGTACATTCAAGTCACTTTGTGCAAATGTATGCTGCAATCCATAGTGATCTATATTTAATTCATTTTTTTTCCCAATCAAATAATGTCTCCATACTCTCAAGGCATATACAATTTCTAATAAATCCAAGTCATGTGTTGCATAGTTTTCCTCATGCCTTTTCATTTTCCTTGAAATGTAAGCGATCACTCTATTGTATTGCATCAAAACTCCTCCTAAAACTTCCTTGGATGTATCTGTCATACCAAGAATTATTTTTCCATGTTAGACACCTTCAGTATCGACATTATCATTAACAACTCTTTAATATATTGAAATGCTTCTGCACATTTCTCTGTCCATACAAACTTCTTGTTTTTCTTCTGCAATTCCTTGATTAAATTTGCTATCTTTGAAAATCATTTGGTGAATCATCAGTAATATCCTTCTAAACACATAAAGCTACGCACGTCTTATACATTTGTTGGAGTTTTCCATTCCATAATAGCCTCCACTTTCGTTGGATTCACAACAATACCTTCTCCACATATGATATATCCCAAGTAGTGAATCTTCTTCTAGTAAAAACAACATTTCGATAGCTTCCCCTATAATTTGTTTTCTCTTATGCACTGTAGGAACAATCTCAAGTGTTCATCATGCTCTTCTTTCATCCAAGAATAAATCAATTTGTCATCAATAAATACTTGAACAAACATGTCTAGGTGTTTGCAGAACACCCCATTCATCAAACTCATGAATAACCCCAGGGCGTTCGTCAAACTGAACTGGAAAAATGTAAACTGATAGTGTTTGAATCTCGTCTTAAATATTTTCTTAGGGATATCTTCATCCTTAATCCGTAATTGATGATATCTAGATCTGAAGTCAATCTTCGAAAACATCATCGCTCCCTTCTTCTGATAAAAAAAACATCAATCCTTCGTAAAGGATATTGGTTCTTGATCGTATCTTTGTTCAATTAAAGATAGTCAATACAAAGCCTCCATGACCCATCCTTCTTTCTAAAAAAAATTACTAGCGCATCCCATGACGATACGCTTGGAAATATAAGTTCTAAATCCAACAACTCCTTCAATTGCATTTTCAACTCCTAAAATTCAGGTGTCGACATTTGGTAGGGATTTCTTGAAATAGTTTTAGTTCCAGTTTTTATATCTATGGTAAACTCAAGTTTTTTTTCTCGTGGAAAACCTAGTAGTTCCTCCTGAAATACGTATGTAAACTCTCATACTACCAGAATGTTTTCTAATCCTCTCGCCTTGAGTTTTTTGTTTAGCACTAAAATTACATAGAATTTTCATCCCTTGCACATACTCTTCTGTAATTGTAGGGAAAAAATAAACCTCAGAGACACCCCCTTGTTTCTTCCTACAATCACTCTACTCTACCCCAAATCATCCGCCAAACTTAATCTCTTTGTCTTATAGTTAAGAATCGCATCATGCGATTCCAACCAGCCCATTCCTATCACTATATCATAATATCCTAAGATCATGATGTATAGGTTGGCCTTTGTTATAAAAACTCCCAAGTTAATGCTACATCCCATAACCTTTTCTCGAACTTTATGTTTGGCACCTGATGCCATTTCTACGTATCGAAACTCAACCTACTCGAGCTCCTTTACCTTAATTCTCTTTAGTGTTGCATTATAAATAAATATCTTTGTATCTCCTAGCTCCATCAATATACTAAAGGTTTCATGGATGATCATACATCACATCTCAAGAACAATGGACTTGTGCTCGTCCTTTTGGTTGTTGACCGCTACATGTATCCTGTGGGCCTTTCCCAAATATCCAACTGTAGTGGGTCCTGATGATTTGGCTTCTTTGGCCTTCTAAATCAGTCAATCTCGCTGGTAATGTGGCTCTCCATGTGTCCAACATCCAGTGTTCTGTCCAATGCTACTGTTCCCCGAGGTAGCAGATGCCAGTCTAACAGTCTGTGATCTTGGCTTGTTCTACTGACCATGCCTAAATTGTTGTTTTTGTTGCGAATGACACTGTTGTTGTTGTTGTGGTGCTCTGTAAGGAGTCCTCTATTGATGAGTCTATCATATTGGTGTTCAGAACATAGGTCCTATGGGAATATCTCAGTTCCTAGAAGTCTGTCTAGCTGGGGTCTAATGTTGTTGCACTCTTGATATCGTCTGTCTAGTCAGTGTAGAATGAGTCTTTCCCTGACCCCCACTTTTCATCTCTTCCTCAGATATGAGGGTCTTTTGAAATGCATCATGCAATGTTCGAGGCATTAGGATCCTTACCTTTGCATGAATGTTGATGTTAAGGTCGAACATAAACTTGTTGACCTTTAACTTCTCTATGTTTAGATGTGGTGCATACCTAAGTAGCTCCATGAACATGGACTCACACTTCAACACTGTATGACCAACTGTCATAAGGCATTGAACTCATTAAGATAGCACTCAATGAATTCCTAAAAAAAGTACCTCTCCTTGAATTGTTCCTGAAACAATTCCCATGACATGTCCTCAATGACCATGTTTAGTTGAGGTAACAGTCGCTTCCACCAAAGTAGAGAACTCCCTTTTAGTTGGAAGACCTCCATTCAGACCTTCATGTTGGAGGTGTAATCATGAAGTGGAAATCACATCAGCATGTTCTATAACCATGCCTTGGTGGCTAACTCATCCATGTCACCCAAGAAATCAAGAAAATTCGCCTTCTTGAATTCTTTGTGTATGCTACTACTACCAGTTGAAGTGCTTTCTGAACCCTCATTGGGCACAAACGATCTGCCCTGATGTCAATCTAGGTGGTTAATCAACACCTCTGACATCCTCTAGAAAGATCTCATCATACCTACCATATCTCCCACAACAACCTGCTCCTTCTCAGTAGTCTACTCATCTTCCCAAGGGTTATATCTCTCTAGTGATGACACTATCAAAGGAGTCACATCTCTTCCTCCCACACCATGACGTCTACTTCCCCTGCATTCTCTAACCATGATTACCTATATGGATAATTTCAAAATTAATTAGTGATACATATGTAATCATTTTTTTAACATCAGTCTGATACCATATGTAATTTCCCCTTCAACTAAACATAAATGTAAGTGGCTATAGTAGTGGTTATTTGTTTTCTAAAAAACAATAGTTAGAACAAGTGAATTGCGACAATAACATAAAACAACATTTCCACATTCTAATCTCATCTACATCACTACACAACAAGGATCAAATACAAAATAATTTTTAATAATAGATCAACCATACCACATAAGGATAGAAAAAATGTCTACCCCACCCCACCTATCCTACAAGGTTAGGACCTCAAAGACACATAATCAACGCTCAAGTCTAGGATTCATCCAATTGTTTTTGACCATTTAAGGTCTCAGGACTGTCAGCTCTTCGGAGGAAGATGGAGGTATCTACTCCCATAACCTATCTTAATCTCAAATTCAAGACCTAATTTCAATGTCAAAAATTAAATTCATATGTTCAAAGGATCCAACATTTCAAAAATATATTACTATCTACTTAAAAACCATTCCAAGTTTAAAGAAATATACCAGTTACTTAACAAAATTTCAAGCAAAAATCATCGCACCTACTTAATTAAGATTAGCACAACTCAGCCTTAAGTTATTATTGGAGGCATAGATGAAGAATTAAAAAAACTCAATATGACCATTACCTATATATCTTTTGAATCTTAGATACTTCTTAAATTTCCACAATAATGTATATCAGCTAAACAATAATAGTTACATCAATAAACACATTAATATCAATTATTAATACAATTCTTTTACTAATTAAATTATTAATATTAAAAAATATATATTATTATAATTTCCATTACTAAAGCCTCTACTCGGAAGGTCTAAGACCCTCAACTATTTAATCGATCATAAATTTACAACCTTAATTTTAAAGTCTTCCCAAATAAAAAAAATTAATTATTCCAATATAACTCACTTTAGAACATCGTTATTTTCCTATCACCCATAACCTAAATGTGTTAAAAACTAAGTTCATTGTCATGCCGACACAAAGGTTCTCTTAATAGAAATCTTATAACAAGGAGGTTTCCAATTATGTTTTAAAGTATCTTTTACATACTTCCATCTCACGTTTAACATTCCTATGGCATTATAGTGAAAGTGTTCTTTAATAAGATAACCAATAACGTTGATGTCGTATAATACTTGTTGTAAAGTGATTCTAATATACCAAACGCCATTATTACAAACTGTTATTTATATTCCAAATTAACTTGTATAACATGGCTCTGAACTAATGTGAATCATATTGGCAAAATAAATCTTTAATACATTATGTAATAATTTTCTCATTAGCAATTATGATAATATTAAGTTGTTACTCCGAAATGTGTACATTGTGATAATGAGCTATTGACAATGAGTACAATTAATCACTTTTTAATCTAAAATTTTAATCTGATGGATAACAATTAAAAACGCTGATATATTTTAATTGTCCTCCCAACTCAATGAATGTGATTTCCTCTTTATAATTTCCTTGTATTTTTGAATGCATTCACTGTTTACTTTTTAACATTTACCTAATCATATTAAGAAATTATTGTAGCACTATATGATGGCCATGTTTAAATGATTAAACTTTGAAATTACAACATTTGGATTTGCTCAGCTGTAGGCGCATTTCATTTTCTGATTGTCCGTGCGTTTCATTTTCTGGCTTTCCTTATCTGTGTTTCATTTTTGGACTGTGCCCGCGTTTCATTTTCAGGCTGTCCGTTGTGTCCGTGCGTTTATGGCCAAGGGTGGAAGAGTATATCCGTGTGTTTATGGCCGAAACTATAACAATGTGATGGGGAAGGCCATTGCTGCAGGCTCGGGGCACATCATCAAAAGCTTATTATAACCTATAGAAGGCGTTTAGGTTCCGACGATTACCCTGTAGGAGGAAGCTTTGGTATCTCCTCTCCACGTTCATCAGCCACGGTTTACGTTCATCAGCCACGGTTTTGAGTGGCTGTATTTAATTCTTGAGCGTTGCTGCTTGACTATCACTCATTATTACTTAGTCGATTCATATTAAATGGAAATTCGAACTCCCTTGTGGAAGTGTAATACCACACTTTCATAATTTAAGAATAAAAATACTCGAACACGGGAAGCTTGATATAGTTAGTGAAACCACGCCTCACATCACTAAGGGCTATCAATAAAACTTAGAGGTCAAGATTGCACATATTAAGCAATGATTACAGAGGACAAGAATCCTTAAATTTCAGAGTTGCAAATATTTAACAATTTGGTCGATACAAGCTATAATGACCAAACGAAATCTAAATTCCAAAATGCAGAGATTTTATGGTGACTCAACGAATTTCCAAGTTCTTGAATTGCAAGAGACTCGACGACGACTAAAAAATTGGGTTCCAGAGCTGCAAACTAAACATGCAGCGATCGTCAAGAATTTCTACCCAGGATCTGTAAGTAAAGATTTGCAACAACCCTACGAAATCAATCGAACCAACAAACTATCATCCAACTGTCATAACAGAAATCACTTCAGGAAAAAGGAATTCAGTTTTGCAACGAACCCAACAATTTAATTTCCAGGAAGACAAACTCTACATGCATTGATAAAAGGAAATTCCAATTCGAAATGCAACGAAAACAATGACATCACTACAACTTTAATCCAGATTTTTAAACTAAAATGAAACATGCATAATGATAATCGATTTGAAGTTGCAATATTTTACAGCGAACAAAAGAAACTCTAAGTTTCGAAGCTGCACTACGGTTAACGACGTCCATTCAAACTTTGTTTGGAGACACGCAACTAATTATGTAGACAATTTAAGTAATTTGATTCTCCAGAAGGTGTAAACAAAAAGGCAGAGACTAAACGAATTAATATTCCGGATTTAATAAAAAATTGTGACTTTACAGAGCTCTAAATCTGGATCGCAAACTAATCTTACGGTGACCCATCAATATTCTAGCTTCCGATTTTGTAACTAACTTCACAACAATCCAACAAAATTCCTAAATTTTGAAATATCAATAATGGACCGCGACTACACAAGAATTTGATTCCAGAACTGCTATTAGTTACACATCGGTTATAAAGAAGATCATTTCAGGAGATATAAATTTAAAATTGGAAACAATTATGTAAATTGAATCATTCCGAGTATGTAAATTCAATTGGAAATCCAACAAATTACTGAAATTCATAGTTAATTTGAATTGAAAACAACTATCAAATTTCTGGAGTCCAGGTCCTAATTGAATTTTTCCACGCGCTCAGGATTTCAATATCGGAATCATAAGTTACATAAAAATTGTTACACAATTTAATTTCCCGAAATCTCTACCAATCGCAATAAATATATTAAATTCTAAATTTACGTATAACAATTAGATTTTAAAAGACCAATCAAATTCAAATTTTCGGATTTGCAATTTGTCGGTGGAAAACAATAATTTAGTTTCCATAACTGCAAGGAGTTTCAGCAACTATACCAAAATTCTAACTTACAAATTTACTCTTACTACAATAAAATTTTCCTAAATAAATATCCAAACCAATGAAGACTGAGATTTGAAGATGTGCTTTAAAATCTTGTGCTCCTTCTGTACTCCCACTTCCTAATCAACAAATTTTCCCACTTTCTAATTAACAAATTTTCACTAGTACCTCCCAACCAATACTAGGACTAGTCTTCTCCCCCTTATTCCCGAGAGCCGCAAAGGGGCCACACACAAGAAACTAGTAAACAATAGCTCGAATACTTTCCTCACATGGAAGAACTTCCACTCTTTCTCCAAGCTTGGTATCCCAACTCTAACAAGTAAAGCACAGTCCACAAAGTTTTGGCAGCATTACAATACCAAGCAATGTGAGACCCTTTTCCCTTCTACACCATTTGTTTTATATAAAAATCTCCAATGACACATGTCCCAATGCACATATTTTTTTTAAGTATTTTAATTATGATTATTCACGCACACACTTATCACACTCTCCCCAAATTTCACAAGTAATTACTCTTTCTATTTTATTTAAAAAGCCAATTTTTCTCACATCCCCCAATGTGTTCCTATTTTTGCTCTTAGTTGTCCCTTTGTTCCCCAAATTCTCATTTAATGAGTGTCTCCTAACTAGATCTTAGTTAGAGTTGGATTATGAGTCTTCTTCTAGTCAAACTAATGGTAGGTTGACTCAAGATTCTATTCCTATTCTCTTATATTATTATTTCTTGTAACGAACCCGTCGTTATGACTACAAGCGACTCAACGCAATAGCAATTTTTTTTATTTTTTTTAATTTAAGTAGGAAGGAAAAAATGAAAATAGTTAAACAACACAACTTGACGACAAACACAATGCACATCGATCAGGCTATAGACAATGACTCAACATACTAGCACTTCATGCAACTAAACAAAACATGAGATAATCAATAGACAGATAAAAATGACAACCTGCCCAACACAAGCAAGACAATGCCTACAAGCTAAAGGTCAACATCAACAACTTGACACGATGGCTTCGACGACCAGTAACTAGAAACCTCTACGATGCGTACAACCAAATGCATTAAGGCATTACAAACCCAGTACCAACCTCAATTACAATGAACAAAATGCCCACATCGAGAAGCAAAAGACTCCGGCCAAGTTATCATTTGCATCTATCCATTAGGCATGCAATGATTGCCTCATCAGGAATCACGCCGTCACAAGGTGATAGGCATGAAAGAACCATGGAGAAACATAACATATCTAGACCTTTAGCCCAAGCTAAATCACTTATGCTAGGAGACCGAATTATCTGTCAATAAATACACAAAGACTATACCCAAGCATCCAGGAAACAAGTCGACAGGACACAAGGTGACATCACTTAAAATTTAATTGCGCAACTGACCGAAGTATTTATAGTTCCTACAAGGCAAACATGTGTGGTGAAACAACTATGGCCAACCACCCTTTACAGTTCGACTTAAGACAGAATATGCATAGTAACCAATTAACTATTAAACTATCAATCGTTTGAGCGAAGAAAACTACTAATCCTCGACCATTAATCTTGCACAAGCTATTAAACTATTACGCCAATAAACCATTATGTCTAAAAAATCCTATTAATTCAACATTTATATCTATGTCTAACAAATGATAAAACCTTTATCTCATTTAATATTAATAAAAATTATTATTTTCTTTATATAGCAATCTACTTTATTTTCTTCAAGTTCAATTCACTTTAAAGGATAGGTTAGTTAATGTACCTACTTAGAAAACTTAGTTAATGTAATTAAGTGTATGTTGAAATGTTTGATTAAAGTTCAATTATGAAGAAAAGTTTATGTGAAGCTTGTTAACCTTTGATAAATCAATATTATTTCATATAAACTAAACTTTGAAACATTGAAACTAGAAACCAAACATGTTGGTTGTAGAAAGTTTACCTTTTTCAGTGTACATGTCACTTAATCCTAGTAACATTTCTATCTTCTCTGGGATGCAAATAAATTTGCTGCCTATTGAATACATTATGAGATTGTCTATTAAATATTTGACATGTTGTGTATACAATTATGGTATCGCTGACTATTAATACATGATAGCATTGTCTAATAAATGAATGATATCGTTGTCTATTAGCACATGATATCTCTGTCTATTTAACAGATGATAATGTTGTCTAATAATTGAATGATATCGTTGTCTATTGAATACATAAAATCATTGTCTATTAACACATGATATCTTTGTCTATTTAACACATGATAATGTTGTCTAATAATTGAATGATATCATTGTCCAACCACAATACATTGTCTTAATGATAAATCGTTGTCCAACAATCAACAACGTTGTCTACTAAAGTCTATTATAAATCTAAAGGTAAAACTATTGATAAAGTTATGGAAAATTCAATGTCTATATAGAAGGTGCGTTGTGTGTCATATATAAAAATGTTGACAATCATTCCACTAACCACGCAAGTAAAAAATCCTATTACCAATGTGATGAGATAGCAGACAAGGAACGATAATGACCATAACCAGAGTGTTGTGTAACCCTAGGTGAAATGGTTGTGTGAATATTGGGTGAATTCGTTGTGTAAAATGACAAGAAAAACATGGTGTGAAGGTTGTGGAGTTTTCCAATGAAATCGTGTGTAAAGGATGTGGAGTTTTCCAATGAAATCGTGGTGTAAAGGTTGTCTATAAAAGGAAAAATCATAGAGTAAATTAAGTTCGCTATTCAAATGCGAATCAAATTCTAATTAATCATAGTGGTAAAGATAAATTTGCAGTAGATGTTAATCAATGATAATCAAATCAATGTTGATCCAATACATAACTAAAGAATAATAAAAGTCCATAAACTGAAATGTTGTGTAAATATCAATCCAGGAATCCCAAATTAATATGTAGAAACTCGCGAATGTACAGATTCACTGAGTAGAGATTCGCTATGTATAGATCGTTGTGTAGCAATTCACTATATAATTGGCAATGAGCCAAGGCGATCAAAGATTAATCAATCAAAAACATAGAGTTTAAACATTCGGGGATTTAGTCATTCAAACACAGAGTTTAAACATTCTAAGAGTGGTCACTCAAATCATAGAGTTAATCATTCACAATAAGTCGCAAGGATTAAACATTCAATAATGAATCAATCAAAAAAGCAGGGATGGTCATTCATAAAGAAGGTGAAAAGATTAGAGATTAATCATCAGAGAAAAACACAGAGATAAGTAAGGGATAGATAGTTTGGTGGAAATTTATCCTTCAATTATTATCCATCCACAAGAAAGCAGGGAATTTAAATATCATTCTTAAACACTGGAGTGAAGACAATCGATTAGGTTCCTGGCTGACTGCTTAGGCATAGACTAATAACTTAAGGATAAGGGACAGAAGATAAAAACACAATTTTTCTTCGTAATAAATCAATAAAAACAAACATAGAGAAGTCATTGCAATCATAGTTTGGGTTTTCCATGGGAAATCGGTTCAAAATACAATGAGCGTAAGGCTGGGTTGACTTTAAGTTCTCTGATCATAAAACACTGGGCTCATCAAGACAATTTGTTGATAGATAAAAATGAAATCTTCGTATTGTGTTACGCTGATTAAAAATAAACGTTAACACAATAGAAGTACATTACTGATGGCGTAGGAACCATATTTAAACCAGCATTCAATACAAATATACACATGCATACCATATCCCAATGCGAAAGTTCTGAAGTTGTTGTCTCACACGCGCTCCGTTTAGCTCCTGCTTGTCGATCAATGTGACCTCACCGATAATTCTCAATCAATGCTAAGGATACTCTTTTTTCCCCTGATCCCCCTAATATGCAAAGGGGCCATGCACACAATATCAGAGAATGCTAGCCCCTAGCTCACCTCGCAAGGTCGAGATACCACTCACTACCCGAGTTGGGTATCCCAACTCCCACAAGAGAAAGATCAGTCAAGATAAAATTTCAGTAGTGTAATGTTACGCCAAAAAGATGAGATGCATACTCCTCCTCCTCCATCCTTTTTATAGAGTTTTAAAGTAGTTAGTTTTTCCAAATTCTCATTAAATTCCTTTTTCATTTAATTAATTTCGAAAAACCTCCCCCGTACACATGTCGCCCGATACCCTAGTTGCATAAGAAAATCAATTTTATTAATTAATTAATTATTCCTATTTCCCTCATCCAGCTAAGAGCATTACTGAAAACACTTCTCGGTGTCTCAAAATTCCCATACAATTCTTAAATGACTTATGCCTTAGTTCCTAGTTGAGTTCATAAATAGAAAGTTCCAAAGGTAAGATTCCTTACTAAGTTAGGCATTCAACTTTTTTTTTACGTTTCTCATTTTCTTTAAGTTTCCTATTTCTTTTAAGTTTCCCTATTTTTCCTTGTAACTAAAAAAACCAATTTAGCAAGTGTAGATAAAACAACCATGTACCCTTTTTCTTTTTTAATGAAAAATTAATTTAGCAAATGTAGATAAAAACAACCATTTACCCTCTTTTATTTTTAACTAAAATTTAAATTAGCAAATGTAGATAAAAAAAACCATTACCCCTTTTTTATAAATTTAAACCTCCAATATAATTTTGAATTTAATAAATGAGTTTGAATTTTTTACCCTCCTTCTTGTTACATGCTATTTATTTATTTTTACTTTTTTTGACCACACTTTCTACTTAGACCTAGCTTTTAATTTTCACTAGGCTCAATGACAATTTTTAAGGGAACTTTTAGTTATTAAATATTTTTACTCATTCCATCATCTATTTTAAGGCCGACCAGGTCCTAAGGAGGCATATTTTTATAGGAACTAAGTTTATTAACTTATCAGTGAAAATCACAACATGGCCTTTAGGACACACTACGTGCGCCAAGGGTGCCACACGCCTCCTTCCATTTTCCTTGCGCAATGTGCCCTTCAAGATGCACTACGTGTTCCAAGGGTGCCACTCACCTCTTGACTGAATTTGGTAGATGTCAAACCCATAGAGTCAATACTCCACCAGGTGATCTTCTGGGAGACTAAGGGCCTCTAAGGAATAAGGCCCTTATCTTATTGCACACCCCTTAGAATCATCATGAGTGACTGTCACAATCTGCCCTCATGACATCATGGGTCTTATTGAGCTAGGTAATCATTAACCTACAATTCGAATGATGGCCAGAGTAGGCTGTGGCATGGTTGTTGCCATACCTCTCCCTCAAAATCTCTAGTTGTCATGCATGACCCCTCAACAACAAATGTGAGTCTGGTTGGCAAGCTATCATCATCCTGCATCCATCAATGAATCATGTCATCAATAATAATCAATCATCATAACATGTAATCATATGTACATATGTCACATCAACAACATTCAAACCCAACAATCCACTCCCTGACTCGATCTGAAGTCCAAGGGGTTTCATTGATTCCTTTGCATCCTCAATGTCCAAAGTCTTGCACACTCAGGAGAACCCAATCAATAACACTTGTCTGTGTAAATACAAAAAAATAACATATCATCAAATCCATAACATCTCATAATCATTATCAAACTACCAATATTATAACAACCTGGATCACTTGCATGCAAGTGTCCTCAAAGAATAAGTTCGCTCAGTGCGCGCAAGAGTGGGATGTTACATACATCCCTTCTTGGTTTAAACTTCGTCCCGAAGTTTCACAGTATATAAGTGCCAAAATAAAGTGTATCACAGTATCATAAGTCTATCTATCAAACAAAAATGGAAACTACTGGCACATATCATATGCATCCTCCCAGGTCGCTGAGTGAGGACTATAGTTGTCCCACTAGACCTTGACCTGATCTAATGTTCGACGTCATAGTTATCGAATGCGATGGTTGATGATGCATATTGGCTCAGCCTTGAGCACACCCTCGTCAGATACCTACAAGGAACTCATGTCAATAACATGTGTAGGATCACTAATATAATGTCTCAAAACTGATACGTGAAAAACATCGTGCATATGCCTCAAAGAATCAAGAAAGGCTAGTCGATAGGCCACGATCCTCTTCTTTTCCACAATCTCAATGGGTCCCATGAACCTAGGAGACAGTTTATCAACCTTTCCAAACTTGATCAATCTCTTATGTGGTTTCACCCGCAGGAAGACTCGATCGCAAACTTCATAACTAAGCTCGACACGATGCGCACTGGCATATCTCTTTTCTCAATCCTGTGCTTCCTTGATCCTTAGTCTTATTGTTTTCATTTGATATTACATATATTGGATCACTTCTGGTCCCACCAGGATGCTATCCTCAAGTTGATCCCAACTCAAAGGTGTCTGACATGGTCGCCCATAAAGAAACTCGAAAGGCACCATCTTAATGGTGTCTTCATAACTGTTGTTATATGTGAATTCTACCAGGGGAAAAATTCTTCCCAACACTTATGTTGATCCATCAAGTAGATGCACAACATATCCTCCAATATTTGGTTTGTTTGTTCGGTCTTCCCATCTATCTCCAGGTGATACACAATAATATAGTTAAGTGGGGTTCCCGAGGCATCTTGGAAACTAGTCCAAAATCATCCTATAAACATCGATCCTCTATAAAATATATTCTTCTTAGGCATGCCATGAAGCCTCATAATATCATTGATGAAAAATATAGCTATGTCAAGTGCCTGATACATCATACACATAGGAATAAAAAGAACACTCTTCCTCATAGGGTCGACTATAACAAAAATTAAGTTGTGTTTCCTTGCCATCAGTGGCAATCCAAGAATGAAATCCATTGAAATGACCTCCCATATCGATTCCAGAATAGCATGTGGTTATAGTAATCCTACCAAATTTCTATGTTCAACCTTCACTTGCTCACATTTTAGACATATTTCCACATAGTTGACTATGTCTACCTTCATTCCTTTATAGAAGGATAAGGGTTTAAGGTCTGCCCTCATCTTCATGACTCCTAGGTGAGCCATGTACACTGATTTTTGAGCCTTGTTTAGGATCAAACTCCTTAAATATTCATTGGGCGGTATGTAAATTCAACTTTTAAATCTCAATAATCCATCGTCGTCCATAGTAAACCATTCAAATTTTGGTAAAATCCTTGTGTTTTGTCCGATAAAATCCTTGACCTCTTTGTACCAGTCATCGTCGCACTATAAATTTAGAATCTTTTCACGTAGACTCGTCTGAAGAGGCATCACTGAAAAGATGTGTGGTATATGACTCAATGTGTCCACCACTCTGTTCATTGTTCATTTTATGTAAGTAATCTCAAAATCGTAGTTGCTAAGTAGTTCTGACCAACATCATTGTCGCACATTCAGGTCGCTTTGCGTAAAGATGTGTTGTAGTCCACATTGGTCCATTTTTAGTGCAATTTTTCGTCCAATAAGGTAGTGTCTCCAAACACTCTAGGCATAAACAATGGATAGCAACTCCAAATCATGTGTTGCATAGTTCTCCTCATGCCTTCTTAAATTTATGGAGATGTAAGCGATCGCTCGACCGTCTTAAATCAAAAATCTGCATAATCCTTCCTTGGATGCATCAGTGCATACCAAGAATTCCACGTCCATGTCAGGGAACTTTAGTATCGGTTTTGTTTTCAAAAGAACCTTGAGCCTCCGAAATGCCTCTGCACATTTCTCCATCCAAACAAACTTCTTGTTCTTCTTCTGCAATTCCGTGATTGGATTTGCTATCTTAGAAAAACCCTCGACGAACCGTCGATAGTATCCCACTAAACCCATGAAGCTATGCACTTCGGGGACATTTGTCGATGCAGGCCATTCCATAATAGCCTCTACCTTTGTTGGATCCATGGAAATACCTTTGTCGGAGATGGCATGCCCTATGTAGTGAATATTTGATTGATAAAATGAACATTTAGAAAATTTCCCATACAATTTGTTCTCTCGTAGAAACTGTAGTACCAAGCACAAGTGCTCGTCATGCTCCTCCATTGTTCGAGAGTAAACCAAAATATCATCAATGAATACTTAGACGAACTTTTCCAAGTATTTGCAGAACACCACATTCATCAAACTCATAAATACCCGAGGGGAGTTTGTCAGTAAAAAAGGTAAAACAGTAAACTCATAATGTCCAAACATCATCTTAAAGGTGGTCTTAGGGATGTCCTCCTCCTTGATTCATAACTGGTGATACCCTGATCTCAAGTCGATATTTGAAAACATCATCGCACCCTTTATCTGATCAAACTAATCATCAATACTTGTCAACAGATACTGATTCTTGATCATTTCTTTGTTCAATTGATGGTAGTCAATGAAGAGTCTCCACAACCCATCCTTCTTTCGTATGAAAATAACAGGCGCACCCCTTGGTGACACACTTGGACGTATAAGTTCTAGGTCCAACAAATCCTCTAGTTGCATTCTCAACTCTAGTAACTCTGGGGTCAACATCCAATAAGGCATTCTTGCTATCGGTTCAGTTCTTGGTTTGTTAAGGTCCTAACCTACACATAGGTAGATCAATGTATTCGGATGTAATAAAGGT
>CBVK0101857479.1:0-10565 GCA_900067695.1 Picea abies | reverse complement strand
TTGGTTATTTATGAAGTATATTTATAGATCTGGTTTAGGTACTTAACAATGGGGCATCCTTTACTGTTTCAACATGAAGTTGTGGATTGTTGTCTCTAACAACCCGCTTCAAGCCACTTTGGAGATGAAGGCAACAAATGAAGTTCAGGTTGGTTACAATTTTTCTTCATACGAGTTTCGATGAAAAGATGTCTAATGTCCATTGACTACTTAGAGATTCTCACAAGTACACAATATCATGTTGTTAAGTAGAAAACATGGTTATTAGTTATATTTGGTTAGTTAATCGAGTAGTAAGAACCAACTTCAACCTATTTGTCTTCTCACAAACAAGAAGACCTTATACATATTGGGCCAAAATGATCTTACAACATGGCTTCTGGGTTGTTCTCTTCCAAATAATGCTCTTATCCGTAGAAGGGTCATTATATAGGAGTTAATGTGCATGCTTGAAGCTTGAAGGATACCAACTTGAATTTCCTTCTCACAACCGATGTGAAATTTGATAGTGTTAATTACCAGGAAATGAAAATTATTTTTAATTTTGGAAGGCTCTTGCCCCAAGTTATATGATGCATTTCCTTCTCACAACCGATGTGAAAGTTGATAGTGTTAATTACCAGGAAATGAAAATTATTTTTAATTTTGGAAGGCTCTTGCCCCAAGTTATATGATGCATTTAACAAAAAATTAAGTTGTGATTCTACCCAACACCTAATTTGGGTTAGTTTTGATAAATACTTTCCAACACCAAGGTACTAGCTTGATGACCTTGGCGCATGTTCTAAGCTCCACATATTTGATGGCTAAGGTCGACTCTATGCAGTTAGCTTCCAGATAAAGTAAGTGTTACCCCCCCCATGCCTAGGGGTAACTATAGGAGATCATGTATCATGTCTCACAATGGAGAAACTGATCATGACCATGATTATGATTAGAATGTCCACAGATGGCAGCCCAACAAGCCCCTTCATTCACCTTTATAGCTACAGGTCAACCAAGGCTCATCACATTCAAGCAACCTAGAGTATGGGAGAACCAAGGCTCATCACATTCAAGCAACCTAGAGTATGGGAGATGGTAATCCATCATCACCATGAGGTATGTTAGTACTTATTTTATGTAAAGTATTATGCTTAATTTTTCGGGCATGAGTATGAGGGTCTTTGGTTGAAGTTGGATAATGGATCATTGGTTTGGGAAATTGTGTCAGTTTCCTTATTTCACCTTGGTGGTTATCTTATGTGCCCTAGTCCCATGTTGTTACCACCTAGGGAAAAGGGGTACTACTAGGAGGCCTTCTCAAGAGTAGCGTTCTATTCCTCCTCCATACTTAACACTTTCCATCCTGGATCCTCTCATAGCGTACTAAACTTCAACAATGGGTCAGGGTCCATTCTCTCATGAGAAGAGGGGATGAAGGCCCAGAGGTTGTTTCACAACTGCTATGAACATAATAATAAAATGATGCTAAAGAAAGAAAGGAATGATAGAAAAGAGGACTAACAAAAGCCAGACCAAACTTGAGCTCTACTCTTAGTTCTCACCCTGGTCCAAAAAAAATGCAATGCTAATGGCTTGAAACCTTACAAATGGGAGTTGCAAATATAATAAAGAAAGACTTAGAAAAAGGAAAATAAGGGGGATTGGAAAAAATAGAACGTAAATATGGCATAACTTAAGAGAAATCACACCCTCCACAAAGGCACTCATAGAAATGGATTCAATGACACCATTAGCCATGAAGTAAGCCCTAAAACCATGTCATTATCACATGTACTCTTGAAGGGTTTTTTCTTTCCCTTGTCACTATCGGGACCTATCCCTATACTTGGTTTATTTTATTTCTTGTCTAGGTGGCACACCTAATAGGGTTGGATGAAGGCCTTCCCATACTTAAACTTGGTAACTCACATAGGGTCCTAGGATGGTGTGATTCTTGAAGGGGACACTGAGGTGAATTTCTTACATGGCTTATATCTTAAGTTGCAACTTACTTTGCATGTTTCAAGGACTAATGTTTCTTATGAACTTTGGCTAACCATGTTTTATACTTTGATTTGTTTTGGATGTCCCTGACATGGTTCTTTAAGGAACGTCCTGGGCTTTTACACAGGACGTTGTGCCTTTATTGCAGGACCTGGGCACATGTGATGGAGAGAAGAGGGTCATCTAGTGACTCACCACCCTCAAATATTGGCTCTCACATCCTCAGAACCTTGGATGATGGACATATGGGCTTTGGTTTGAGCAGGTTCAGTCATTATGGCACATTGATGGGCTGGAAGCCCCACAGGATGGGAAGAGTACCCCAGGGCCTATTTACACATGGGATGGAGAAAATTGCAACAATAATGACTCATGAATTATAAGAGATGAGATGTATGCCTCCTCTCCTTGGACACAATACATTGAGTCCCTTGACGTCACCCTCTTGACCTTGGCATTGCTTTCTAGGGTTTGACTTCCTTAGGGTTTGATGGATGGATGGGTACCGAAGATGAATTGACATGACCTTGGGTAAGGAGACAAGTCACTTGACATTTGCTTCACCTTGGAAGGTGCCACATGGCCTTTGGAGGCCCTACTTTAGCCTTTGGAGGCTTGACATCACCCTACCTAGCCTTGACGTCTCACATGTGTGGGCTAGTTTGATTTATTTTTGCTCTTTAACATTTTGTAAAGGTTAAATGAGGGGTTAGCCCCACTTGTATTATGTTGAAAAATTATGTGGAAAAATATATGAGGTGTTGGTTTATTATTTCTTCTTGGGCTGATCCAGGTTCCGATCTCAACAGGTTTCCAACAAAACCATCTACAACTATCATCCCTCCTGGTAAACTAGAAGGCAATGTTGCACAACGCAGTCTCACCCAAGATAAATTTTATGGGTGACTGCAATACCTAGGTGTTTGCAGTATAGGAATGAACGAGGATCTGTGGTGGCGTTCTTCCTTCTTTATACATTAACCTTGTTATTGATTTAAGTATTTTTAGGATTTACCCATCTTTAGCCTTATGAATGCATGCTGATACATCTAGTTAATCATTCATTCCTAAGCTAATCATTAACATAAAGTAAACATTCATTAAACATCACACATAACATAAGTTTTACTATGGTTCACCCCCTCCTGGGGCTATGTCCACAAAGATCTAGCTTCTCTACTCTTTTATTTAATCTGTTGCAAAATATTGCATTGCGTGCATTACATCTTGGTAATACAATCAAGATAGAGGTTGGGAACCCTATGTGAGGTGGAATATATCATACCAGTCTCCTCATCTTGTGACCTAACACTCAAAATATACCTTACTCGACTCTTTTACAACCTTATTACAATCGACAGTCCCTCAACAACCTTACTCGACTCTTTTACAACCTTATTACAATCGACAGTCCCTCAACAACCATAACAATCATTATCATAATCATCATCCTCTCTTCCTCTCCTCACATCAACTACTCTCTTCCTAGACCTACTAGGTCCTTATTTATACTACTCTATGGCTTATAGCAATTACAATATTTTTCAAAAACCCTAACCCTATCATGGTTAGGCTTGCCTTCCTGTGCACCACGTTGCTTTTCCTCTTGCATGCTTCTTTTCCTTAATTTTTTACATGCTACTTTCTTGCCACCTATTGCGCATGCTCCAAACTTAGGTCTTTCCTTCCAAAAATAGGTCTTTCCCCAAAATAGATACTTCTCCAAAAATAGGTATGTGCCAAAAATAGACTTCCTTCTCAAAATAGGCCTGCACCCAACATGCCCCCAACTTCTCCAAAAATAGGCCTACGCCCAAAATAGACTTCCTTCTCAAAATAGGCCTGCACCCAACATGCCCCCAACACTGACATATGGCTCATCCCGAGCCACTCAAGTGGTGTGCGCTTCCTGTACTGCCTCGTCCAAACTGTGGAACTTCTCTGCTAGTTCCTTTCCTTTTTCCCTAATCTATGTAGCCTTTCTTGTTAGCTCCTCAATTGTTTGCATTGTTATCTACTCATGCATTAATGTTGCACCCTCTGACTATGCATGTTCCATACTCATCTTCTCTTCCTCCAGCCGCACAATCATTTGTGTTGCTTGTTCTTGGAGGGCTTCCAATTCGGTTTGTCTTTCTTGCTTATTTGTCTGCGCTGTCTTCAACTCTTTCTATATAGTCTTCATTTTTTGAGTTCCCTCAAGCACTCTGTGATATTGATTGTTTTCTATCGTTGCTTTATCTCATGTATGGAAGTACTTATCTTCTCCTCTTGTTGGTCCCACTGTTGGACCTTTTCATCTTCCTCCAGGATGGTCCATATTTGCATGGTTCTGTTGAGCAACTCTTCTACTTCCCTTACTTATTTTTTCATCTCCAATATCTAGAGTGTGGATTGTTGTTCTCTTTGTTCTAAAACCTTAGGAGGAGTCATAGGATTAAGCCTTTCTTTGAGCTCCTCGATTTCCTGCATATATATGTAAATTGTTTGTGAAATCATTTTGATCTTTTCCTCTCTACCCCTCTCTGGTGATTTTGCGCTGTGTGGGATGAAATAATATACCGCTATTAATCCATGTTCTATCTTATCTGCATGATGTTTCTCCTCCTCTTTCTCTGAGGTCAGCTGGTCTCATCCGCGCGGGCTCTAGATTGCACTTCTTTCATTATGCTGGTCTGGATTCCATAGAGTGCCTTGGTGGGTATCTGTGCCATGACAACTTCAAATTGCTCCACTTCCCACATGGGTTTATGCGCAATCTCCTGATCCATTTTGAGCATTTGGCGAGTGACTGTGAATGTATCCCTACCTTGTACGAATTTTTTTATTGTCTCCTCTTCTTCTTTCAACATGGACGGTCGTTGTGTCTTTTCCTATTGTTGCACTGTGGCATGTGGTACTGCTTGATTTTGTATTTGTTGTAGAGACTCATGGACTTATATGAGCTTGGCCATGATATATTCTCTTTGTGCCACTACAATACAATCCACCTCTTCTCCCGTGTCTTGAACCTTTTCCACGACGAGTTCAACATCATCCTCTGTTAGGGTTATGACTGGGTCTTCCATGACATATTTCCTCTTTTTGTGTGCCTCTTCTACCTACACTGGATTCCTTTATATCTGTGAGGGTTGTGCCCCACTTGTTTTAACTTGGAATCTCTCTTCACTAGCATGTGATGTATCCCCCTTTCCGGTCTATGGTTGGATTTCTGTCCTTGTCACTGTTGTTGTCCTCCTTGGTCTTTTTGGTACTGCGCTACTTCTGGACAACTAATTCCATGATGCAACCTTTCTAGTATTTTTGGTTGGACTATTTGTTTTTTCTGAGGAACCTAGTTTAACCTTTTCTTTGGGCTTGGAGGATTGTGTCACGACTGGAATTTTTGTTGGTTTTATTATTGGTAGCTTCCACTACGCAGGCCAATATTATATTATCAAGTTGACTTCCTCCTTAGTGACACAACATTTCATTTCTAGCCATGCCTTCTTTGGATCCCTTGCGGCCTGGATCCACATGTGGTGCCTGGATGCCTTGAACCTGGCTATCCATTTCGTTGCTTGGATTACCTCCATAGGTATGCACCACATACTGGTTGTGCACTATTGTATTTCTTCCAGCAACAATTCAAAAACTGTGTTATTGGCTTGTCAATTTTTATTGTCCTTGGCCTGCCAGAGGGACTCATATCGTGCAGCATAGCATTCTCCTTCCCTATCCAGGAAAGATGAAAACTTTGGCTCCTGTCATCCTGCCAAATCTATAAGGATGATAATCTAGGAGTAATGGAACTCGGTTCCATTATCATGCGCATCTCTGCAATCCACCAAAAATTGGTTCAACATGTACGATGTCGAGCTGAACATCACTCCTTTCGCGCACTGCGCGGCTACTGCAATAACTCCTACGGACACTTCTTCTTTCCTGCACTTCCTTAGTAGCTTGAAAGCCATAATATTGTTGGTGAACCTTGTCACATTGTCTCTAATATCCTTGAGCACAATGCCCCTGTTTCCCCGACTAGTGCCAAACTGTGCTTTGACCAGCTCGACATTTTCCTTCTCGCGCGCCTTGTTATCCAAGTATTCCTCTAGTTGCACACTAAATGTAGGTAAGCATTTGATCTTGGAAATCAACACCACATCCAGTTTTACTGGCCTATCCATCCAAAGGATGCCTCCATGTATGCGTGTGACTATTTTTTGACGTAGAGCCTAACGTTTTTACTGCACCCAAAGTGTGGTATATCCAAAAGGTTCATTATGCCAGAGTTGTAAAGCCCTATTATCCACTGCGCGAGCTCCATTATTTGTTTACCTAGGGTACAATTTCCCATGTGTTTTTTAAGTAAGTCTCCTCGGCCAAATCTGGGAATTTGGCCACATCGCGCACATCGTGGTCTGAGTACCTAAGTTTTGGTACCTTCCTCAGCATATCGTCGATAGTGACCATTGCGTCTGGGAGATATGGGAGTGTGATGTTCGTGGCATCCTGTGCCTTTATTTTCTTCCCAAAAACAGATGGTCTTGCCTCTACTATTTCTGCGTCCTCTTCTTCCCTCTCAGACCTATCCAATCGGTGATATCCTCGACGAACACCTCTTCTCCTTCGTGGGTTTATCGATGTCCCATCATTTCACTAGGTTTCACGATCCTTTTAGGATTAGGGTTCGGGATACCATTTTATGCCCTGGAATGCTGCCCTACTTCGTCTTGCGGTGCTATCGATGTTTCCTCTTCAACCCATGTCAGGTTGATCGATTATGTTTTTGAAGTGGTGACATCTTCCAACTCGACCACATTCTCAGGTTGCCTCATTCTTTCCTTGCACCTTTGCTCTGTCGGGTAACCAACACATATTGGCCTAGAGCACTGAACTTTGGTGGGGTCATGTTGTCTCTAATTTGCATGCTCGTTTGCTTCTTCATAAAATTATATCTAGGGAACACACTTTGTATCTTGCTCTGTGCTTAAAAATCACTAAGTGTTGAATTAATGTGTTCTTTCAACCTTTTATAGAGCCGATCATAATTGTTTTTTACTTTTTGCGTGCATTTGCGCTGAGTGTAATTTTTCCCACGTGTTGTCTTTTGATGTTGTCGCAGTAATTGTTGCACGTGACTTTTTTTTCACTTTCTTGTGGTTCTGTCAACTTATGCATCTTTTTTTTTAAATTTTTCTTCCTTTTTCTATTTTTCTATTCATTTTTTCTTTATTTTTATCATTTTTCTATCCTAATCTCTGCTATAGTACACTATATACATTACTTTCGCACTGCGTTGTAACTTTTAAGAGTTAGTAGGTTGACTGTCCCTATATAGTTTCAATCGACTATCATTGATCATTCCTTTCATTTATGTTCCTCCCAAGTCCTTTAGTTGTACAGATCCCCCATCTGTGACATTTTTACTTCATATGGTCCTAGCCAATGCATTCTAAACTTACCAGGGTGTTGGAAAATTCATATGGTCCTAGCCAATGCATTCTAAACTTACCAGGGTGTTGGAAAATTTTGTTGTCATAGAGAAAAACTAGGTCTCCCTCCTTAAAATTATTCTTTTTAATATGTCTTTCATGCCAGGATTTGTCTCTTTCTTTATGTAATTCCTAGTGAAATCCTGCCATAATCCTATCCTCCTCCATTTCCATTAGTTGACCTAACCTCTCCTGTACTGCGCCTCTTTCTGTCATGTTGGTAATTGTTGCTACATGCAGACTGGGTACCATAAATTCTAATGGCACCATTGCTTCCCGTCCATACACCAATATGAATGGTTTTTATCCTATCAACTTCTTGCATGTGGTCCTATATGCCCATAGTACTGTGGGTATTTTCAAGTCCCAATCATCCATGTTGACATTGCATATCTTTGTCAAAGCATTTTTGAAAATCGCATTGAAAGATTCTACTGTTCCATTTTCCTGAGGATGATATGGTGTACTCTTCTGGTGATAGAATTCAATCTCCTCAGTCATAGCCCTAATGGTATTATTGATAAAATGAGTTCCTTGGTCACTCATCAGAATCCTGGGACATCCAAATATGGTGATCACTTGTTCAAATACGAAGTGTGGTGTTGTCTTTGTGCTACAGTCTTTGACTGGTGCTTCTTCTGCCCATGTTCTTAAGTATTCGGTCACAATAATGATATATCTATCTCTTGACCTTTTTGTTGGTGGATTAATAGGTCCAACAAAGTCTATTTCCCATTTGTAAAATACCTGCAGAGTCACTTGTGATCTTAGAGGAATTTCATCCCTTGTGTTGGGTTTTCCAACCCTCTGACAAACATCACAATTATGATAGTATTCCTTGGCATCTTTATGGACTGTTGGCCACCATAATACTACATGAAATACCTTCCATGCAATATCTTTTCCTGCATAGTTTCCTCCAACTATACCTTCATGAGCTTCTATTAAAATTCTAGGCAATTCATGTTCCAATACACACCTTCTCAAAATGCTATCTACACTCATCTTGTATAAATGTCTTGCAATTAGTTGATATTCTGCAGCTCTAACTACACGATTTTTCTTTTGCGCAGTGCTAAACTCTTATGGCACAACCTCTATTCTTAATTATTCAATAATATCAATGAAGTATTCATCAGCTACCTGTACTAAAAATAACTGTGCATTAGGGAAGTTGTCTTCCAAGTTAGTATATTCTTCTCCATTAGTTACCCTTGACATGCGATCAATTCTTGCATTTAGCTTCCCTGGTTTGACTATCATTTAGAAATCAAATTCTTGGAATAATAATAGCCATCTATAGATCTCCCCCCCAACACTAGCTTGTTGACTAGATATTTGAGGCCAAAATGGTTTGTGAAAATTTTAAAGTGTTTACCTAGTAAATAGTGTCTAAATTTATGAAGTGCATATACCCTGGCTAGGCCTTCTCTTTCTGTAGTGTTGTAATTCTACTATGATTCTAATATTTTTCTCTTGCAAAGAATATAGGATGGTCTAATTCCCCTGCTCCCAGCTATACCAGAATTTCTCCAAGTGCTATGGCTTATGCATCTACATGCACATGAAATGTCTTTTCCCAATCTGGGAATACTAGTATAGGTGATGTTACCATCTTTTATTTTAAAGTGTCCAATCCTTGTTGACAATCCTCATTCCACTGAAATTTGGTGTCCTTTAACAAATTCTCCATTGGTGTAGTAATCTGTGCATACCCCTTTATAAATTTCCTATAATAGCCTGTATGTCCCAGTGTTTCTCTTAACTAGCGCACTGACTTTGGTGGTGGTAAATTTACAATGATTTCAATCTTAGTAGGGTCCACTAGTAAACCTTGTTTACACACTATATGTCCTAACAATATTCCAAAAGGTGTACCAAAAATACATTTCTTAATGTTCAATGAGATTTGACATTGACTGCATCTTTCCAACATGAGTCTTAACACTTCTACATGGTCCTTTAACAACCTATATACAGTCCAGTAATTCAGATATACTTCTAGAAATTGATGTATGAGTTCCTTAAAGGCAGCTATGACTACTTTTGAAAAAATGGCTAGTGCATTCTTCTTCCCAAATGGCACGACTGTATATTGGTAGGATCCCCATTATGTAGCAAAAGTAGTCGTATACCTATCCTCTAGAGTTATTTTGATCTCATGGTAACCTGAGAATCCATCTGTAAATGAATATGCTTCCTAGCCTCCCACATTCTCTAAGACCTCATCTTAAATGAATATGCTTCCTAGCCTCCCACATTCTCTAAGACCTCATCTATAAAAGGGGTAGGGAAAGGGTCATGTAAGAAAGTATCATCAAGTTTCCTCAGATCTACACAAATCCTTATTCCCCCTTGTTTATTTTCTTGTACTACCATAGGATTGATCCATTTAGATTCTTCTACTGGTTCTATGATACCATCTTCCAACATTTGGTCAATTTCTACTTTCACATTATGCTTATACACTGGATTCAATCTATAGGGTCTTTTCCTGACAGGTCTAGCTTAAGGTTTGAGGGGTATATTCATCTCACCTAACTCCCCTGCTATGCCTTTCATCTCTGTAAAGGTTGTTGGAAACATGTCACTGTTTCATGCAGTAACTCTATTATTCTTTCTACTATTTGCTCATCTCCATAGTCTCCAATACTTTCCATTTTAGGATTGTCATTTGTCCCAATGTTAAATTTCTTAACTTTGATTGGTGCAACAAATACTTGTGAATCTAGATGTAGACCTGCCACCTCTCATTTTCTTTCAATCTCTGTGATCTGAATGTTGCGTGAATTGTCTTCATATGGTGCTTCTCCTTCCACATGATAACATGAGAGTAACTCTTTGACTATCTGTCAGTTATGTTGTTGATATTATGTCATGATTTCAACCTCTAGTTCATCAATAAATATCATTCCCCATATAATCTTCAACACTAAATCAATGTTGATGTTCTCATGTTCAAATGAGAAGGTTACTACAAAATTATGTTGTAATCATGTCCATTCTGTAGTGCCTATGTGCATCTCCTGGTATACATATCAGTTCCCTAGGATTCCTTCCAATGTATGGATAAAGTGACGAGGCCATTCCTCTAGTGGTGTC